>MCJB01053045.1:0-20991 GCA_002018475.1 Nicotiana obtusifolia
CCCCAATCAAACGAAGATGTACAAGCACATGAATATTAACAACGTCTTTTGGCACCGACATTGTGTTTTTAAGCCCAAGGGCTTCTTCGATTATCTTCGTATTATCAATAATGGACATTGTCAAAATACATGTATCGGATATGAAGGGGGATAAGACCTAACAAGGCAAACGTCGGAATCGATTAACTAGGCCAAGGCCATATTGAGTTAATAAAACTCGAAGGCGTGGTCTCGACTCATTAATAGACCAAAAAGCATAGCTTAAAAGTCGAGGGGAATAAACAAAGTTTTTTAACCCATCCCGAATCTGCAATAAGGCTAAGGCCGAATTAATGTTGAATTTGCTAAAACCAGTTCGGTTTATTAACTGGTCAGGGTTATCTATAGGTGCAGATTCAAGTCAGTCGATCGTAATTTGCAATCCTAGCTAAGGTAGGAAATGGCAAGACATGAAAGTCATAGAACAAAGTCAAAATAAAACAAAAGATGTTTATATATAACAATGGATTTTCGGGCTACAAAAATAACATTTCAACAAAACAACATCAGTCTGAGCCATCTTCATATTCCTCGGGAAAGGTTTGCTTCCTCAGTTCGGCTTCAATCCTTGTTGCTTCGTCGACTTCAGAGGATAAGTCGAAACCCCGGGCTTGAAGCTCCTCAAGAACGGAGAGGCGGGTCTGACATTTGGTATATTCGACCAACATCTTCGATTGCTCCTGGGCGGCCTCGGTATCAGCTCTGTATTGAGCTATTAAGTCTTCAGCATCGGCCTTGGTGGTAGCAATCTCCGATTTCGCTTCTTGCAGCTGGTTGACCAGAACCACCCAATCCTGAGTGAGCGACTCAACTTGGTGCTGTAAGGATTCGGTGTTCTTGGTCGGAACTCCAATCTTCTCTCGCGCCTCCGAGTTTTGTTCTTCTAAGAGAGTTTGGAAGGCTTCCTTCTCCGAAGTCAGGGTCTCAACCATGGCTTTCCACCCGCTAGTTTCAGCCTTAGCCTCATACAATTCAAACCAGAGTCGGTCTAGCCGATCGGCCATTTGCTCCAGCTGGTCAACTCCTTTGCTGTGCTCCCTCCTTATAAAATCTAGCTCAGCCCAATGGTTCGACATCTCGCCTTCGAGCCGCTGACGTTGTGTCCGTTCTTATGTCATTCCTTCCTTGATTCGAAGGAACGCCTCATGGTGGAGCACTGAAGACTGTAAGGTATACAAATTAAAACGGTCAGTGCAGACTTAGGGGTAAGATATTGGGGATAAGATAAATATGTAAGGATGCATACCCTATTTGATGCCTGCTGAGCTTCATTGAACAAGCATGCCCAGTCCACTGCATTCATTGCGGTCTGGTCCTCTTCGGTCACCAGGCAACGGAGATAGCTGGCCACGCCTACCGGTGCACACCATACTCGGGTATCCTCGGGGATAGCGAATCTTATCACCCACTTCCGATTGGGGTTCGAGCTCGGAGCAGGAAATCTGTCGACCAATTTGGCACCAACAGACACCCTACTCGTCTCGGCCAGGGGACTCCTTCTTAGCACTTCGAGTCCGAAGGTATCAGTCGATGGCACCCCATCGAAGAATTCATCAAAGGCCCCAGCTGCAACCGACCCTTTATTTGGTGTGTGCATTCTTGTAGCTTGGGCATCATTCAGAGTTGCCTCTGAAAAAGAAGGCGAATCCGTCATCTCCGGGATGTTCGAGACTCTTTGCGTTGCTCCTCCTCTGTCAGCCCGGATCCCGGTCCTCATTCTCTTCTCGAGATCCTCATATCGAGGAGCGCAAGCTTCACCGACGGTTGACTCGGGGACTGCCCGAGGTGGCTTATTGTTCATTGTTTCGGGGCTTCCTTCCCCTTCAGAGCCGTCACTCACTTGGATGGTGGGGTCGGTGATGGTGACTTTGCGGGCCCTCATCTTTTTCCTGCCTTTCCTTCTCTCGGGCTCTGCAGGACCGGGAGCCTCTTTTCTCTTCTTCCCCCCTTCTTTCTCCGATACGGGGGGAGGGCGAGGAGCTTCCCCACTGGTGGGTGTCGACCTCAATTCAGCATCTTTCGAGAGGCCTGCAGAACGAGATTCTTGAGAGTTAGTGATAACATCGGTTACTCCAAATAAGATAAACAAGTGTGGCCGGGCTCACCGTGATTTTTGGCCTCCCAAAGACCTTTCGATATTTCTCGCCAGGCTCGCTCCGAATAGGTCCTTTGAGCCACCACTCTTCGGACCCAGTCCTCCAAGTGTTGAATTGCGTCCGGCATCTGGGAGCGTCTGCATCTTACAGAACATATCGATTAAACATTCGAAAGAGAGCAGTCAATGGCTTAAAAGAAAATGACACTTACGACTTGTGTTCCACCTCTCAGGGAACGACATGTATTCCGCGGGGATCAAATCGGAGGTCCTTATTCGGACAAACCGACTCATCCAGCCTCGATATTTGTCTTCATCGACGCTCGAGAACGGGGCCTTGCTGGCCCGGCGAGAGAGTTTTATTAGTCCCCCTTGGAATATCCGGGGACTGTATAATCGGAGTAAGTGGTCAGCAGTGAAAGGATGCCCCCCTTCGACCTTACTCACGAAGAAGCGGAAGAGATAGACTATACGCCAAACGGATAAATGGACTTGACTCAAAGTAGCATTATATCTTTTACAAAATTCAATAATTATGGGGTCCAGGGGTCCAAATGTGAAAGGGTAGGTGTACACACTTAGATAACCTTCCATATGAGTGGTGATCGACTCACTCGGAGAAGGGACTACCACTTCTTTGTTGGCCCAGTTGCACTCCGCCTTCACCCTGTCAAGGACTTTATGGGTGATCGAGCTGATATACAGTGAGACCGGTTCGCATCGGCCTGGCACTGAAGAAGGCTTCTTGAATTTAAAATCGGAGCCTATAGAACACCCAACAGGTATGAAGGCCTTCAAAGGAGGTTCCGCAGAGGTCTCCTCGATGCGAACAGGCCCAGCCTCTTCAACGGGCCGAGCAGGTGAGGAATGTTGCTTCTGAGGAACAGATTTAGAAGTTTTGGCCATGGTGATTGAAGTAACAGAAGTGGAAAGCAAAGAAGTGTAAGGTGCAAGAGAGATTTTGTGATGAGAAAATGCAGAAAACTATAAGAAGCAGGTTGTTGAGCAGCGTAAAGGTTGGAATTCAAAGGGGGAGGGAAGTATTTACACTTTCCCAAAAGGCGGCTGTTCAAGCACGATGCAAGGGAACATTAAATGTTATACAAAGAAGTTGCAGAGTTTTGCAGTCAGACAAGACAAGGCAATGATTTCCTTTGTCGACTGTCACATGCGTCACGGCGCTGCCGTCACGCACCAACAAAAGGTCTTCTAGGGTTCAGTGATTTGAAGCTTCTAACTTCGTGTCATGCTTAATGAATATGTTGATTATTTGACCAACTTCTCGAGGAACGGCGATTCATATCATTTTTTGTCTTTACTCTCCAATAAACAAGGGGACTATCTGTATTGGGTCGGATATAATCGAGCGTATAAGGAAGGTCGGGCTCAAGCGTAATACAAAATCGGACTACTTCATAACGGGATCAGCATTTCGAGAAGGAAAGCCCGAAGTAGGGCATCGTTGGGTTCGGAGCTGAAGCAATCAAGGTAAGGCAATCGACGCCGGTCAAGGAAGGTGCATCTTATGGCAAAAGGATCAATTTAGTATAACGGGAAGACCGAAGATCTCGTGGGTTCCTGATATTTCGGCGGGAGTCACAGTCCCAACTATCATAGACATTAAATCATTATTTTAGGAAAATTCCATCCCGTAATTATGGAAATTTATCTTGAATCAGGATTTTACCATATGTAGGACTCTTCTTCTACCTATAAGAGGGGCATTTATCTTCATTGTAACACACGAGACCCATCACACAAATACTCATTATTATTGCTATCTCTTAGCAGGATTATTTACTTCTCATTGTATATTGTTTCATTTCAGAAAATCTATTCAACCCTAACGGTTTGATCTTCCTTCATTCAATTATTATTTACTGCCATATTTTTCATTGTATTGAATAATTTCATATATCCTTAGCACCGCGAATAAATTCAATTGTTTCTCGAATTTTAGAGCAAACAATATCCATAGTGATTGGGCGGCTAGATGATGTTGATTTCTCTGAAGCTTTGATTCTCTCTACAATGATCTCGGGTTTGATTAATTGCAGCATCTTTGAAATCACTATGATTGTGTCACTCGTCAGGCCGATCATTCTTCAAGTGAGAATGTATCATAGAAAATTCATCATAGGCTTCGTCGAATAGGGGCTTCAGCTGTGCTGATACCTAATTCTGAGGGTTTTACATCCTCTAGTTCTTTGAGATAATAGTGTAAAAGATAACCTATACCTTCAGCAAATTCCAATTGATCCTTGGTCGAACTATCTAAGTACCCCGTCTCTACACAGTCTTCGATGGCTCTTGATGCATAGCACCAAGAATCCATGGCCATCTAATTATTGATTCGCAACAAATCCTGCATGCAATAAAATTAAAGAGAACATCTTAAGAGCAGTTTGACACAAACATATTTTCAAGCATTTTACAAATTCTGCAAACCCACTAAACAACTCATTCTTTTTGTTAATCCCACTTGATATGACTTGATCGCATCAAAGGATGGATCAATCCTCAAGAAAATTATACCTCCATGTTCCATATTAAATGTCTTAGTATGATAAAGAATGTATGACAATTTATTATTTATGTTGTTTTGGCTTATAAAATGTATCCGGAACCAATTCGCTAAGGTGTTTCATAATATTTCATAATTATCCTTTTTTACTTAAAGATGAAACTATGATGATTTGATTGGGAACGATGTTTACATACGTCGTTTGTGACGAAGGTATGAAACTTGCATTGATCATTTGGACTGTTTGACCTTTCACTTCTATGCTTAATTACACATTAGTGAATAATTATTACAAATATTAATTATGTCTCTCTTTGTATTTGAATACATCAATTTCTTTGATCAATAACAACATTACAAGCATATGGCCTATTTGATGTCTGTTTACCCATAAAATAGTACAGTTGAATTTATAGCGTGGTTTATAGACAAGCAAATCGATTTGATCCAAAAATAATAAGTAAATGAGAAAAAAGATAAGATTATCAAATGAAATTAAAGAAGATAACAAGCCTGACTAGGAATTTAGCCTTTCCGATAACAAGAGTGAATGCAATGTTCAAGTGTGCAATATTGAGCATAATAAGACAATAGATTTTAGATTTTGTGTATAGAGTTTCTTATCCGCAATGGTTGTTAATCCTTCTATTTATACCCTTATTTAGGGGGACAAGATCCTCAAATCAAGATACTCTTGAATGAGAATAAAATCATCAGTGATGGGTGCATAATAGTTGGCTTTAAATGCAGATATTCTCTGTAGCGGCTGTCCAATGAATGTTACCCGATGACAATAATGCGAATCTTTGTTACCGGATGCTCTGTCTTCGGGACTTGTTCGGCACTGATCGCTTGCCTGCAACTGGTGACAGCTGATCGCTGACTCACATACCACCTGTCTTTAGTGCCACGTATCACTCCGTCGTTCGTCAGCTGTCATCAACCAGTTTTAACCCATACAGATAGTCCCCCCCACTTTCCGATGACATAACTTAGTGTTACCGGGAAGTAGATAAGAGTTCCCTTTCTTGGCGGGAAAGTTCCTGTATGGTCTCTGACACTTGAAAAGACGTATGTCTTCTCGCATTTAATAACCCGAACACATGTTATTCCGTGATTCAGCAAGTATTTTCGCCGGTTTTCGAGGTAATCATGACAACGATTTTTGCCGTCTATAAATCCTCCACTGCTAATCATTTTTATTCCTTACTTTCACTATTTTCATAACTCCTTCTTCTTCTCTGAATATCCTTAGAAATTTTCTGCAACACTCAACTTTCTTAGTAAAAACTTATTCACATATCTCTTACCACCATGTCTTCTTATACTGCTATATCCGAAAACGTTGGCCTTCTTTTTGGTGGCGGTCCTAAGAAGAACAAAATCAAAGAGGTTGACGTCGAGTCTGACCTCCAACCGTAAACACCATCATACCACTTCATCTTAGTACGTCATCTAATCCCCAAGAACACAAGCACCTCTGAACTCTAAAAGTGACAGGTTCTAACATGTCCGCAGATACCCTTTTTCCATCCACCCTTCTAGCATCCCTGTTGTGACGGAAAAATGCAATTGGGGTAACGTCAAAATTCTTACCCCTGATGCGATAGAACGAGTTACCTACTCGAAGCCAGGGTTCATGTATGTCTACACATACCCCTTCACTTTGGGTCCTTTCACCTTGGGAGCAGGTGAAGGAATCGACCCATTAATTTAAGAATTTTGCCATTGGTACCAAGTCTGCTTAGCACAGGTAGACCCATCCATATGGCGTATGGTGGTCTGTCTTTGCTAACTATGCACTGAAACCAGGAAAACCCTAACTCTCGCGCATATGATGAACCTTAACTCCTCGAAGATTTTCCGAGAGGGTGTGCTGAACCTCAACAAGCATGGTGTCACGACCCTAACCCCGAACCCGGTCATGATGGCGCCTCTCGTGAAGACAAGGCCAGCCAATGTAACCAAAAATCTCATTTTAAGCAGTCAATTAACAAGAAAACAATACAAGCATAATTTAATAGCAATCGTTCGTGGAAAATATAGCTAACCATCCTGACACAGCCCAAACCGGGGTGTCACAAGTCATGAGCAACTATGGATCCTGATACAAGTCTACTAAATACAATATCTGGCACAACTGTTTGAAAAGTATGACAACAACAAGATAAGAGAGATACGGGGCTGCGGACGCCAACAACTACCTCGTAGTCTCTGAATCACCGCCTGGACGAGAGGAGTCAGTACTCCGGAGCGGAAACAACAACGCCTGAATCTGCACACATGGTGCAGGGAGTAATGTGAGTACTCCGACTCAGTGAGTAATAAATATAAATAGCGACTGAAAGTAAGAAAGCACGTAAGGCACAAGGCATTCTATAATGAAGCATTAAAACCTCATTTGAAAACAGTAAGTCAGTGAGAAGTCAAGTAAAATCTCCTTTCAACAGGTAAAACATGTAATTTTTCAGGTAAGTAATGTGAAGTAAAACAAATAGAAGATAGCCCCTCGGGCTATATCACAGAACAGTACCAGCCCCTCGGGCTCAAATTTCAGAACAATACCAGCCCCTCGGGCTATCACATGGAATAGTATCAGCCCCTCGGGCTATCACATAGTACAATATCAGCCCCTCGGGCTATATCTCACATCACAATGGGTACCCGCGCTCACTGGGGGTGTACAGACTCCGGGAGGGGCCCCTTACAGCCCAAGCGCAATATCAAGCCACCTCGTGGCGTAAATCTAGGCCCACGGCCTCATATCAATCAAGCCACCTCGTGGCGTATATAAAGTATCTCAGGCCCTCGGCCTCATATCAGTCACAAGCCACCTCATGGCATATAAAGTATCTCACGACCTCGGCCTCATATCACTCAGTAAATCCTCACATCTGACCCTCGGCCACACTCAGTCAGAAAAATCATCACAAGCCCCTTGGGCATAGTAAAATAGTAGTTCTCAGCCCAAAAACATCATTAAAATATTATTTAAGTCTCAAAACTGAGTAAAAGTGGCTGAGTTGTAAAACAGTGGAAAACAGAATGACTGAGTTCAAGTAATAAGTCAAAATAGTGAGGTAACAGTGGTAAAAATCCCCGAAGGGTTCAAGTAATTGGCACGAAGCCCAAATATGGCAATCAGCCCAAATCATGATGTTAACAAATAAGTTTCAGTCAAATATGCGGTAAAAATCATCAATCAGGACGTACCAAGTCACAATCCCCAGTAGTAAACGACCCCACGCTCATCATCGAGCGCGTATCTAACCTCAATATTGCACTACGATGTACAAATCCGGGATTTCAAACCCTCAGAACATCATTTACAATCACTACTCACCTCGAACCGGCTAAATCCCTAGCCCGCGACGCCTTCACCCTTCGAATTGGCCTCCACGCGGGTCGAATCTACCCAAAATCAGAACGAATACGTCACAATATGCTGAGGGGACAAAGCCCAAGCGAAAACAATCAAAAAATACCAAGAAATTATGAAATTAGTAAAACCCGAGCCCCGAGCCCACTTCTCAAAGCTCAGAAATTTTCACATCAACGGGGTCCTTATTTCGCCACGAGTTCAACCATGCCAAAAACTATCTAATTCCGACATCGGATAGACCTCCAAATCTTAACTCCAAACTTAAGGATTTTTCACAATTTTTTCCAACTTAATCACCAATTAAATACTAAAAATAGCGATATACTGGGGTAATTTGACCAAAGTTAAGTTAAGAACACTTACCCTGATGTTTCCCTTGAAAATCTCCCCAAAGTCGCCTCAAAATTCGCTTCAATCCGAGCTTTATAGCTCCAAATATGTTTAAAATGACCGAAATCCCCTCTTTTAAGAATCTGTCCAAGCAAGTCTCATTTGGACATATTTTCGAGGCTGATTTTGCTGTGATTTAGGGCGTTTTGCAGATGTTTCTTAAATGGTAACGACAGTGGGTTTTACATAGCCAATGGTTACTAGTTTCTATTTATAAAGGGTCAAAAATCGGGACAAAAACGCCCCTTTCAGGTTTAAAAATGCGACCGCATTTATGTCGCATAACGGACATGCGGTCCGCATTTTGACACGGCCATCGCAGATTGTAACCCTAGCCTTCACCGCATTTAGTATGAGGCATGGTTTGCGGTCCGTATTGTAGAAATGAGATCGCATATGAGACCGCATTTTTGACGTTGATCTTTGCCCAGAAATTTGTCTTGGTCTGCGATCTCAGTGTGAGATATGCGGTCCGCATTGTAGAAATGCGACCGCATATGAGACCGTATTTCTGACATCGATATTTGCCCAGAAATCTGTATTGGTCTGCGATCTCAGTGTGAGATATGCGGTCCGTATTGTAGAAATGCGACCACATATGAGACCGCATTCCTGACGTCGATCTTTCAATTTGATCTCGAATCGTTCGAAATCCAAACTCAACCACACAAAAAGTTATAAGATTCAAAGCTGCTCGGGTCGTTGCATTCTCGCCCTCTTAAACGTATGTTCGTCCTCAAACGTGCCAAGAATTATTCCTAGGACATTAAATTTCTAAGTGTATTATTACACGCACTTGCGGGTGATTCTACGTCACCTTAAATTTAACATGGATCCGACAACACCATCTCAATTGAAGATTATTTCTTTTATCCACATTTATAAACTCCAAAGCCAAATTTCTCACAGCCCAATTAATTCGACACAGCATGCTAGTCTCAACCGGCTGTAGCAACTCGTGCTTGCGCGCCCATCATAGGTATGCCCATAACCACGTTTCTGGTCCTAATAGCTATTCATAATTAATTCAAGCATCGTCAATTAACCTCATTTTAACCAAAACCTCGTTTTCAAATTTTCACAACTCTGACAGCAATTCACGAGGCATGAAGACCTCATAATTATTTACTCGAATTAACGAGTCACATTTAAACCCACCTAGACACTCCCCTTGTAGGCTAAAACTCAATAATTACAGCACGAATATGGCAAAATATGCACAAAAACACATAGAAGAATTATCAAATAAGCCTAACAGGCATGGCTCCCTATAAGTACTATAGTACAAATTTAAATTTAACAGAGGGAGAATTTAAAACACATAAATTTTCATCACAAGGATCTCGTCCTTATATAACTTCCACCGCGGCTCATAGCCCAGTTTAAGCTTTTCACATCATATTAAAATTGTGAGGATCTCGTCCTCAACTCTGAATCACAAGTAATATGCACTCGTGCCAACCGAAATCTATCCATTTCTCCTTTAAAAATAATTTCCTTTACTCGAAATCACCGCACATAATAAACTCCCATACCGGTAGGGCGTGTAATTCATAAAGCTTTAATCAATTATCCCGAAATTATATCAAAACCCACTATAGTGAGTAACAGAAAATCACTTTTGGACTCATAGCTCTCAATAGTGTACAAAACAAAAATGATAGACACGGCTAAGACCATCAAAATATCCCAACAGGGATAAACACAGTAGTAGAGTGCAAATTCACAAACTCACCATATGAGTCGATTGCCCATAATAACCTCCTCCGACCACCATAGCTGAAATTTCAGGAATCTGGTGCCCGCAACACATCGCATGACGCATATAAATCCTGTTCCAAATCTCGCAATACTGCCACGACGAAAGAGATGTGTAGAAGCTCGTAGCCACCTACCGAATCAATAATTCATGGAGTCTCTCATCCTGTTAAGAACCATTACCTTATTCTGAACTGAATAACGATATTTCCTTTTAATGTGTCTTATATAAATCTGATTGCATAGATTTCAGCTCCAATAATCTCGTCTCACCCGGTGCAAGCTGCTCATGCAATAAGTCACCTCAAACACCGAATCAGCTCTCATATGGCGCCATCAATGCGCCGACATGCTACAATTTGAACATGACACATAAAGAGGAACAAACTTTGGAAAGAATTATCCAGCCCGCGTAACGAATAAAACGGTCGAACAAATGTTACGAACCCTTCTTAGAGGATGAGAAACAAATACGCAGGAATAGATATAAGGGACCGTACTCAACATAACACTGTTGCGGCATGCAACCCGATCCACACATGATACCATTGTGCCGTGCAACCCGATCCAAACATGATACCGTTGGGCGTGCCACCCGATCTGCACATAACAATAAGTAAGGAAATACCCAGCAGGCCATACTGCTTATACCTACGAAATACCGAATATCGACCACAAGCACGCCAACCTACGAAATACCGAATATCGACCACAAGCACGCCAAGTGCGAAAATACCACCCTAGGGAGACGGATAGCGCCATACGCTACAAAACACAAGCACGACTAAGGCGCAACAAATGACTTGCATCTGAGAGTCATCCTGCTCATATAATCTCACAAGCTACACGGGACCACAACATATGTGTGAATAATCAAGTCGTCTCAATCCGAAACAAACTCCCATGTTTCACAACCAACGGATTAGAGCGCCTTCTAAGCATAAACCCTCATATTAGTGTCAGTACCAAAGTCTCCATACTTGGTTTCAACCTCTGACAATCAAGTGACTAATAGGTCACACTTATACAATTTTCCCATGGGATACGCCCCCATGACCTTTCGCACCACGTAGCAAGGTCTGCACCTCCATACCACCAACAATACTAATTCTGTAAAGCCGACCAAGAGTCCGCAAATCAATACACAAAGCCTCTTACACAGGACACAGTTCCCAGGTGACACTAAAGAAAATGCCAGCTTACTCTGAACACCTGAATTCGTCCCTACTCATCCGCGCTCATGACATTCTTGTCAACACTGAACCGCAACATTGATCCTCCTCTTCCAATTCCCATGCTGCTCACTGCACCTATCGTACCGCTACGCGAGAGTAAAAGAATTTCTCATAACCCCTGAACTACTAGTATAATGAACACTTCATTGGCTAGAACCCCTTTCACTCAACTCATTTCAGAAGAACCATGGCAACACGCAACTGAATTCCCATAACCACAGAAAATACAAACCTCAAGTTGTGGTCTAAACCATCATGACTCTTCCGGAGTCCATTCACACAACAAGGCCATTCGAATCAAATATCTCCCAAATCAATCAAGTCATGGTGGCTATCGGACCTGCACGCACAACCACATACCGCATGTAAAACTTCACACGCCGAAGGAACTGATCATTGCCACCATCACACCGATTCGACCATTACTAACCGACCCAACTTCTTTCAATTTACTCTTGAACTGACCTAGAAATATAATAGCTCCATTCACAACATAACGAACTCAATTCGCACTTAGCTCGAGTGACCCGAATCGCGAGACCACATCGTCTCAATACTCATGAACCATCTCATACCCTCCTTATGTGCTCAATATTATCTCAAACTGGTACACCCATTTTGCAAGACCTACGAATCCGAAGCTATTTGTTCTTTTCCTCCAATACTGCACCGTATACCCGATGGTAACATAGAATATTCCAAGTTTCGTTTGCAATCCAGTGTAAAGACTCGATCCTTAACCACACATCGGACTCGAAATCTTTAGGCACTGCACTTTAATTCTTGAATCCACTAGGACCGTTAGCGAGAGTCAATCACTCTGTCCTAGTCCCGAAGATAACCAACTCCAACGCTCTACTAGCACATGACAACTTCTCGAAGAAGCAACCGAGTGCGCTCTTTTCCATGTATATCACGTCCATAAAACCTAAGCTCCGAGACTTCCCAAAAACCTGAACATGTATCGATAACGCCGAATATAACACACGCCCATCTAGTTCTTTGCTGAATTACCCCTAATACTTCCTTTTTCTTAGTCATAGGTAATCCGCCAACGTTCCGATAACCAGAAACCGCACATGCAGACAACCACGCGATCGAATTGTATACAGTGGGGCTCCCCCCACTTAGCTCTAAGCCACCGTCACATAATGTAGAGCCCACGATGATTCCTCCATTCTCAATTACCATGATCTCGCACCATTAACTCGACAGACTTCTCGAAGTCTTTGTTAAGCTTTACCTGAACATCCTGGATCACAAGTCATTGTCACACACTCGACCTCTTACTGGGTAGCAAGTAATATACCTCGCAGAAGCTTCATCAACATCACGCCACTGCTAACCTGCTCACAGGAGATAACCCACCTGTGGAATTCCTTACCGAAATCTCCTAACGACACTGCACTGGGTACAACTACCCCGAAATCAGCAAATCCTCCTGAGCTCATGCTCGCCCACCAGCTGTATAAGTCTGCTCCTTCTCTATTGACATCAACTGAAAGTTCAACAATACTTTACGAACTCAAGTCATATTGCACCTGAAACGATAATCAGATCGTCACACCCCTATTCATTTCAAACAAACTCCTTTCTGCCATATTCGATCTTTCTTCGTATGACAACCATCACTCCAAATAAAATACGTAGGCCAAATAACCTTCCATCATGATTCCCAAACCATTCTACACTTTCTCAAGGCATGCGGCTATCTTACCATAGAATCCATATGCTAATCTTTCACTCTTATTTCGGTTAAACCATCTCCTTTAAGCAACTTTTCAACCTCTGCTTTTCTTACTTGGCCTGCTAGTACTTCAACCACCACGAAACACTTCCTGCCATGTCGTTCCTCATACTTCACTGTTCACGTGTTGCATCAAATCGAAATCCATCTCTGTAGCACCCGAACCAATAAAATGTTACCGACTCTAAGCCTCTTCGAAGATCATCTTTCTCGATCCATCCACATTAGAAATACTAATTCAATTTTGAACCACTGCACACATCTATCCCTGGCAACCACCCCTCAGGCACCATTTCACAGAACCATGCCCCGAAGGCAAAATCCAAGAAGACCGTAACACCGACGAACCATGATGTGTTCAAACAAGGACGACTACACCGCATCACATTGAAAATTCCATCATGCTTGAAAATATCAAGTCTTGTTACTTCATCAACCAAACATGGACATCTATAGTCTGACTGCCTTTCCTTCGCTGGAATTAAATGTTGAACCTCTAAATCATACACTGGGAAATCCTCCTTTTGAGTCATTCACTGCCGCGTTCCATATATAAGCACTCTACCATTTCACCAGCATTGTATGACAACAACGCATAGACATCGTAGCAATTCGTGCACGGTCTCAAAATCATAGAAGATACAGATATTAAGCTGGAACATAAGAACATCCTTCCACAAGACAACGATAATAGCCTGCCCGAACACGCATCTGGAACCACGTCTATAGTACCACTACAAATTTTTGATGCCCAATTGATAACAAGCACTTCGCGTCGCATAAGATTTGAGTAGGAAGGAAATAAAGGCATAAGCCTCAATAGAATCAAACCGCACGATAAGGATATCAAGAATATGAAGTTTTTCCTAAATGGTTCTGCAGCCTCTCGAAGATAAATACAGATGTCTCCGTACCGATCCGCAAGACTCTACTAAACCCGCTCATGACTCGTGAGACCTATGTAACCTAGGCTCTGATACCAACCTGTCACGACCCTAACCCCGAGCCCAGTCGTGATGGCGCCTCTCGTGAAGACAAGGCCAGCCAATGTAACCAAAAATCTCATTTTAAGCAGTCGATTAACAAGAAAACAATACATGCATAGTTTAATAGCAATCGTTAGTGGAAAATGTAGCTAACCATCCTGACACAGCCCAAACCGGGGTGTCACAAGTCATGAGCAACTATGGATCCTGATACAATTCTACTAAATAAAATATCTGGAACAACCGTTTGAAAAGCATGACAACAACAAGATAAGAGAGATACGGGACTACGGATGCCAACAGCTACCTCGTAGTCTCTGAATCACCGTCTGGACGGGAGGAGTCAGTACTCTAGAGCGGAACCAACAACGCCTGAATCTGCACACATGGTGCAGGGAGTAATGTGAGTACTCCGACTCAGTGAGTAATAAATATAAATAACGACTGAAAGTAAGAAAGCACGTAAGGCACAAGGCATTCTATAATGAAGCATTAAAACCTCATTTGAAAACAGTAAGTTAGTGAGAAGTCAAGTAAAATCTCCTTTCAACAAATTCGCCCCTCGGGCTATATCACAGAATAGTACCAGCCTCTCGGGTCACATGGAACAGTATTAGCCCCTCGGGCTATCACATAGTACAATATCAGCCCCTGGGGCTATATCTCACTTCACAATGGGTAACCCCCCCTCACTAGGGGTGTACAGACTCCGGGAGGGGCCCCTTATGGCCCAAGCAATATCAAGCCACCTCGTGGCGTAAATCTAGGCCCTCGGCCTCATATCAAGCAATCTACCTCATGGCGTATATAAAGTATCTCAGGCCCTCAGCCTCATATCATTCACAAGCCACCTCGTGGCATATAAAGTATCTCAAGCCCTCGGCCTCATATCACTCAGTAAATCCTCACATCTGGCCCTCGGCCGCACTCAGTCAGAAAAATCATCACAAGCCCCTGGGGCATAGTAACATAGTAATTCTCAGCCCAAAAACATCATTAAAATATTACTTAAGTCTCAAAACTGAGTAAAAGTGGCTGAGTTGTAAAACAGTGGAAAACAGTATGACTGAGTTCAAGTAATAAGTCAAAATAGTGAGGCAACAGTGGTAAAAATCCCCGAAGGGTTCAAGTAATTGGCACAAAGCCCAAATATGGCAATCAGCCCAAATCATGATGTTAACAAATAAGTTTCTGTCAAGTACCGATAAAAATTATCAATCGGGACGGACCAAGTCACAATCCCCAGTAGTAAACGACCCCACGCTCATCATCGAGCACGTATCTAACCTCAATATAGCACTACGATGTACAAATCCGGGGTTTCAAACCCTCAGAACATCATTTACAATCACTACTCACCTCGAACCGGCTAAATCCCTAGCCCGCGACGCCTTCGCCCCTCGAATTGGTCTCCACGCACGTCGAATCTACCAAAAATTAGAACGAATACGTCACAATATGCTGAGGGGACAAAGCCAAGCGAAAACAATCGAAAAATACCAAGAAATTCCGAAATTAGCAAAACCCGAGCCCCGGGCCCACTTCTCAAAGCTCAGAAATTTTCACATCAACGGGGTCCTTATTTCGCAACGAGTTCAACCATACCAAAAACTATAGAATTCTGACATCGGATCGACCTCCAAATCTTAACTCTAAACTTAAGGATTTTTCATAATTTTTTCCAACTTAATCACCTATTAAATACTAAAAATAGCGATATACTAGGGTAATTTGACCAAAGTTGAGTTAAGAATACTTATCCCGATGTTTTCCTTGAGAATCTCTCGAAAGTCGCTTCAAAAGTCGCTTCTATAGCTCCAAATATGTTTAAAATGGCCGAAATCCCCTCTTTTAAGAATCTGTCCAAGCAAGTCTCATTTGGACATATTTTCGAGGCTGATTTTGCTGTGATTTAGGGCGTTTTGGAGATGTTTCTTAAATGGTAACCACAGTGGGTTTTACATAGCCAATGGTTACTGGTTTCTATTTATAAAGGGTCAAAAATCGGGACAAAAACGCCCCTTTCAGGTTTAAAAATACGACCGCATAACGGACATGCGGTCCGCATTTTGACATGGCCATCGGAGATTGTAACCCTAGCCTTCACTGCATTCAGTATGAGGTATGGTTTGCGGTCCGCATTGTAGGAATGCGACCGCATATGAGACCGCAATTTTGACGTTGATCTTTGCCCAAAAATCTGTCTTGGTCTGCAATCTCAGTGTGAGATATGCGGTCCACATTGTAGAAATGCGACCGCATATGAGACCGCATTTCTAACGTCGATCTTTGCCCAGAAATCTGTCTTGGTCTGCGATCTCAGTGTGAGATATGCGGTCAGCATTGTAGAAATGCGACCGCATTCCTAACGTCGATCTTTCAATTTGATCCCGAATCATCCGAAATCCAAACTCAACCACACAAACAAGTTATAGTACGCATTACAAAGCTGCTCGAGATCTTAAGTCGCTGAACGAGGCATAAATTCTTAAAATGGCAAGTGGGGTCGTTACACATGGCCACCATGCCCTTCTTACTAGCGTTAATGATGACAATAACCATGGATGGATGGAACAATTCGTTGTCGTTTCTACCAGGGACATCATATTGGCCACAACGCCAAATTTTCCTGAATCGTGGAACCTTTTTCGTAAGCCTTCGGGTATTTGTCTCCTTTCTTCGTGAAAAGAAAAAACTTCCTTCTTTGCGGACTTTTTATTTCCTTCGTTCCAGATACTCACTGGAAACCACCACGGGTTCAGGTCTTGGACCGATGGGTACAGAAACTTCTGGATATCACTACACCAGAATACCGACGGTGGAAAAAAATAGCTCCCAAATATGGATGGAAAGCCAAGAACCACGGTAAGAAATTTTTTTTATCTTTCAATTTTAAAAACTTAGGAACAATTTGTTAACTGTCCTTTTTTTCCACACAGGGCTTCCAAAGGGTTCTATCGTGTGCCCCAACATCGAGGCCCTTGATAGCCTCGAGAATGCTAAACGGGTATTGCAGAGTTCCTTTAGCCGGAGTAGGGCTGGTGGATCTGCTCGTGCCTGAGGGCGCCTCCTCCCGGAGCCCCCAATCCAAAAATAAGAAACCGAAGAGGAAATGTACCTCCTCAACTGGTACTCAAGAGAAGAAAGTGAGAAGATCGTCAACCGGACCACTCACAGTGGTCATTGATGATAAAGAAGGGGCTAGTGATGAAGACGCCCCTCTTCAAAGAAAAAAAAGGTCTTCATCAGCTCAACCGGATGCTTAGCCGAGGGAGCTCCAAAATTCACCAGCAGAAGAATTTCAAGTGCTTTGGGGGGAAATGGGTTTGGTTGAAAATGCCGATTCTCGCTTTTCGATCCCTGTCGACATCTCCGGTCAGAGGAGCTCGGCCACTGACCTTCCTCTGCCACCACCTTCTGAGCCAGCAACAACTGCCACTCCTTCTACACTAGTTGTTTCTTCTCCATCTACACCATTAGCTTCTTATCCATCGGCACCAGCTGCTTCTTCTCCGTTGGCCCAAGACGAACAAATAGAGAGCCTTTATTCCCTGAGGTCTCCCGATCATGGGAACCTAGGAAGTACTTATTCGACACCTACTCAAGACCTTCACAGAAGAAGAAGTGTTGCTATCTCGGTTTCCAGTGGGAGCCATATGCTTTCCAAGCCGGTGGAGCTTGCTAACTATCTTAAACGGCTGGCCTCAATGAAGGATTGAAAAAAGATGGACTCCCCTTCTAGGGAGTGCCTAATAACATGCATTGCTCGGTGTAGTTAATAACCTCATTTCCTTTTATCTTCTTTTGATTTATATTTTTAAGTAATAATTTAGGTTCTATCCCTTTTTCAGGCCAACCTTCTTGCCTTTGAGGGCCTGCAAAGGTTGATCTTGGACAAATAAGAGCTTGCTTCATAATGGGATAAACTTTTGGTTGAATGGAATCAACTCATCGAGCACCTCCCGGTGCTGGAGACCAAAATCGCTCAAATGGATGAGCTCGAGGCCCGATTGCAGCAGTCTGAACAAGATAGTATGGCTCATGCCAAGAAGCCACCCAGCTACATGAAAACCTTAAGGAAGCAAAGGCTAAGCGGGTTGAAGTTCATGATACTGTGCCTGCTCCTGCCGAGTGTGAGTCTGCCTTCATGGAACAAGTTAATAACTTGGAGGCTAGCTTATGTGCCAAAATCGAGGAGTCCAATGCTGCCGAAGAGAGGAGGGCAAAAATGAAGAGAGACTCAAAAGAGTCATGGAGCAAAATCTACTTCACTCGTCCATCAATTTTGAGCTCGATTCCAAAATCAGCACAATGAGGGTTGAGAATCAAGAGCTCTAATCCAAGATTGATAGGCTCCGGGCAAAATTCCAGGACCAAGAAGATTCCCTTGTCTTCAAAAACACCTACTCTATGTATCATATTAGGAGGAAAACTTTGGAGGAGGCCAAAGAAGGCATTGCCAACATCGATGATTGCATTGTCATGGCCCAAAAACTGGAGATTATCGCTCGCGAGAATCTTCCTCCTCGAACCCCTACATCTGATTCTTCGAATACTAATTCTGAGTATCCGGGAACCAAACGGGAAACCGAAAAAGACGAAGGCCCCGAATCGGCAGCAAAACAGCCTTCTTCCACCAGAGAAAATGAAGACCCTTCTCTCCCTTCAGGTTCTGGCTGCAAAGAATGATGTATATATTTTTTCTTTTTCCTTTTGTAATTACCCCAAAATTTTTAACTACGTTTGGCGCTTTAATTAATAAAAGAATTTTTTTTCCTAAGTGTTGTGCAAAAAATATTCTCTTTCATTTAATTGACAAAGCCTCAAGAATATTCTGCATCCAATAGCTTTTGATTTCAGGCACAGATACTTCTGGAATCTACCTTTTTCTTTGAGGGTTTCATAAGAGAGGGCTCTTATGTTTACGGTGCTCTTGAGGAGGACGTCTCCTGTTCATTCAGACAAAAGCATTTGAACTTTTTGCTATCTCTCAAATGATAAAATAAATTAACTTATCATTCGGACAAGAAACACAAAAGGACTTTGATTTATTCGTTCTACCATTAAAAGTATATTTACATAAACATTCATTTACTTAAGTAAATAAAGCTGCCAATATATGTGGCTAGCTTGTACAGCTTATTTTCCTAATAAGGGATTGACCCCGGTTCTAACAGTCCCTAATTCTTGTAACACTTTTAGTGCCTTGTCACGTATTATTTCCCCCAGTGTTCGGATGCTAAGCATAAGGATTCGAATATTGGAGATCTTGTAATCACCGATGACACTCCTTTCATAGCGAGCCTTTTTGTTGCTTCCTCGTTAATGGAAACAACTTGTGGATGGGTAAACTGTTATAACCCATATTTGTACACGTTAGATTACGCCGTAAGATAGTCTACATAGGTCCGAGAAGATATTACCTTTGAGATAATAAGAGTTTTGTCCTATTGGTATTAAATGATGCAAGGGTGTATAAGGGTGGTTAACAAGTATTAGAAGGTAAACGAGTTAAGGATATTGTAACTCATATTTTCGGGTAAATCGGGAGGTGATTAACATTACCAAGAGGTCATGTTTTAATTTATTTGGATCATATAATATCCGTTTCATAAGTCTTGAAGTCAAACGAGTTGTGAAACAAAAGTCGATAATGGTTGTTGCAACTTGGGTTCATAATTTTACTCATACATTAGGTCAAATGTTTATGAGATTTTCTCCCAATTTACAAGGAATTACGGGGTGATCTACCTACCAAATTAAATATCTATGAGTCTAGTTTTCAACTCATCAAACCTTTTGTCAATACGATCTCAAAGTATAGAGATAATTGTATTTCTGCAGACCTGCGCAGATTGGTAGGTGACAAGTAGGTGCATCACCTACTTGCCAAAATTAGGGGACAAAATTAAAAGTCCCAAAGTCGGCTAAGAGAGGACTTTTAAGGGCTTTTAAACTCAGTTATTTCACGCTTATTTTAGACCTTCAAAACCAAAATTGAACCCCTGCAACTCCTCCCCAAAAATCCCACACAAACCCTAATCAATTTTCCCTCTCTTTCAAGTTCTAATTGGGGGTGAAACCTAGAGTTTGAAAAACCAAGGAAAGGGCTGAGTGATCCAGCAAGTAAGGTAAGTTTACTGCTCTATTTCATACATTTTTTTTCTCCTTTTAATTTTTGGTAATTTGTTCTATACATGTAAGAACTCACGGGACGGTGATCGGAAGCCGTGAGTTCGAGTTATTCACTTGTAGCAGACTATTTTGTGGACAGTTTTGTGTTGCTGTTGGGCTGCGTGTTTTACTACTGTTTTGTGGAGTTTGGAGGAGGAAGGGTGTGGAGAAACACCATATAGATTTAGGGTTGTGGGCTGATAGTTGTTCGTAACATTTCCGGGTCGTTTGACACGACTATGGTGGCCATCGTATGTATGAAGTGATTGACTTGTGCGTGGACTGTTTTGGGAGGCTTAATATGATTATTATTGATGTTGTTTGGGCTGTCTGGTGATTGTGTTAACTTGTGGGAAGTCATATATATAGGGGAGGTGCTGTCCGTTTTATCGCAAAATAAGTTACAGTCGATACATAATAGTTACAACGCTTAAACGATAACAGTAGTGTCATTTCTCTTATTGTAGACTAAGGAGTCGTAGAATATTCATAGCTTGAGGTTGGGAAGTATATACAAGGTATGTGAGACTGTCCTTTTCCTTCTTTTGCACGACTCAGATTGTACATAATGCAATTAACGAGCCCCAAAGATACTCTACTCTTAGAAGGTAGTAGTACTTATATTGTTTCCCCCTTATGGGAGGATTGATGTTGATGTTAC
>MCJB01053045.1:21492-42831 GCA_002018475.1 Nicotiana obtusifolia
ATATATATATATGTATATGCATGTGCACATCAGGCATCTCATGGTTAGTCGCCCTCAGAGGCATTTAGATGGTACAGATTGTATGTTTCTTATCCCGATACATGTTATTGTTCTTATGTTATGTTTTCCCGTATTACATACACAGTACATTATCCATACTGACGTCCTTTTATTGTGGACGCTGCATGTTGTGCTGCAGGTCCGGACAGACAGATAGACGAGGCTCCCCCACCACAGTAGGCTGTCCAGTTCAGCGGATATTGGCGAGCTCCATCCTTCGGACTTGCCGTAGTCTCGGTATGCATGTTGTTATAGGCATTATGGGCATGTCAGGGCCCTGTTCCGACATAGGTTGCATCATGTATGTTCCAGTAGAGGCTCATAGACAAGGGGTGGGTTTATGTATAGTTGGATTGCCTTGTCGGCAAATGTATTTTGTTGTACAGTTTTTGCATCGCAGCCTTAGGTCCATGTTATACATACGTATGTTCATGTTATTGTATGATTTTTCAGTTGATCATGATCATGGGTTGCTATTCATACGGGCATCGTTGACCTTATAGATAACAAGGAAGGTAAGATGAAAGGTACGCCGGCACTCGGCGAGTAGGGTCCGGGTGCCAGTCGCGACCTTCCGGCTTGGGTCGTGACATAAACAATATGTTATCGGAGGCCGATGAGAGTCTTGGGAGATGAGTTATGCTATCGGGCCAACGATTATTTGACCATCCATAGGTTGATTTCTGTACGAGCTGATCCATATAGAGCTTTTGGTTGTTTGATTCGTCAGCTTATCGATGACCCTTCCTTCGTAGTATGATTTACATCATTTCCTCAGTAAAAATCTTGCCAGAAAAATCCAATTGGGTCAAAAACTGGTCGAAGGGAAAAAGAGTGTAGCACACACTTTTAGTACCATGAAGGATCTTCAAAAATAATACCTTTTGAGGTGGCTCACGTTCTAATTGCTTCGCAGTTTAACTCCATCTTGATTTTCCAATTCGTATGAGCCTTTATCGGTTATAGCTGAAACTCGGTAAGGCCCTTCCCATGTCGATCCCAGCTTCCCGGCATTGATTTCTCGAGTGCCTTGAGTAACTTTCCTTAGAACCAAATCCCCAACTTTGAAATATCAGAGATTTTCTCTATGATTGTAATAGCTTTCCATCCTTTGCTTTTGTGCCATCCTCAAATATGTCGGATCCTAGTGCTCTTCAAGCAAATCTAGCTTGACCAGCAACACTTCTTTGTTTGTTTCTTCGTTTGCTTGGGAAAACCTTAGGGTCGGTTCCCCAACTTATACTGGTAACAAAGCTTCCGAACCGTACACGAGCAAAAATGGTGTCTCTCCCGTGCTTGACTTTGCTGTGGTCCAATATGCCCATATAACACCCGGTAGCTTATCCAGCCACTTGCCCTTAGCATCTTCTAACTTCTTTTTAAGGTTTTGGATATTTATCTTGTTGGTTAAGTCCGCCTGCCCATTAGAAATTCAGGTGGTACGGAGATGACGTAATTCGTTTGATCTTTAATCTTTCCAAAAACTTTGTGACTTTAGAACCTATGAACCGTGGCCCATTGTCACAAGCAATCTCCTTCGGTATTCCAAATCGGTAGATTATGTGGTCCTATATGAAATCAACCACTTCACATTCTTCGATATTTTGGTAAGGACCTGCTTCAACCCATTTAGTATAATAATCAGTTAAAACCAAAAGAAATCTTACCTTCCTGGTCCCTTGTGGTAAGTGACCGACTATGTCCATCCCCCATACCAGGAACGACCACGGTTATACTACCGAATGAAGAAGTTTCGCTGGTCGATGCACTAACTATGCATGGCGTCGACACTTATTGCATTCTCGTATGAATTTCTTTGTATCTTGTTCTATCCGGGGCTAATAGTAGCCAGCCTTGACTAACTTGAGAACTAACGAGTCTGCACCGGAGTGGTTTCTGTAGATTCCTTCATGGACTTCCCTCATCACATAGTCCACCTCCGAGCCCCCTAGACACCGAGATAATGGTCCTTGGAACGACTTCCTGCATAACTATCCGTCAACAAGACAGTAGCGAGCTGCTTTGGTCCGTAGTGCCCGGGATGCTTTTGGGTCCTCAGGTAACTTACCACGTATGAGATATTCAAATAAGTCATTCCTCTAGTCCCAGATTAAGTTGGTTGAATTAACTTCACAATAGCCATCTATATCCAACACCAAATCTAGCAATTGGACGACCGCACTAGAATCAGATCCTTTCATCTCCGCGGATGAATCCAAATTAGCTAGTGTGTTTGCCTCCACATTTTCCTCCCTTGAAATGTGGACGATTGACCATTTTTTGAATCTAAGTAATGGTTGAACATTCTTTAAGTACTGTTGCATGCGCTCCTCCTTTGTGTCAAATATTCCATATACTTGGTTTACCATCAGCTAGGAGTCGCATTTTATATCGATGACCTCGGAACCTAGTCCCAAGCTAGTTCGAGTCTTGAAATCAAAGCTTAGTCTTCAAGACCGGACCCTTTTACATTGGACGATCCATCCGTAAACAAGGTCCAAACTCCCGATACTGTTCCCGATACCAGCATTACTTCTTTAGCAGCCACAAGCATTAATCCCGGACTGAAATCGGCCATGAAGTCAGCCAAAACCTACGACTTGATTGCAGTCCTGGGATTGTATTCTATGTCAAATTCACTAACTTTGATTGCCCTTTTAGCCAACTGACCCGACAACTCGGGCTTGTGAAGGACATTCCTTAAGGGAAAGGTTGTCAAAACAACTATTGGATGATATTGAAAGTAAGGCCTAAGCTTTCGACAAGCAACAATAAGAGCTAAGGCCAATTTTTCGAGCTGAGGATATAGTGTCTCCACTCCTAATAGTATTTTACTAACGTAATAAACAGGAAATTGTGTACCTTCTTCTTCCAGAATCAAGACGGCGCTTACCGCTACTTCTGAGACCGCCAGATAAATCAGCAGTGGCTTCCCTTCTCCTGGCTTTGACAATAACGGGGGATTAGATACGTACCTTTTTAGGTCTTTCAGTGCTTGCTGGAATTCCGGAGTCCACACGAATTAGTCTTCTTTTTCAAAAGCGAAAGAAGTAATGGCACTCTTCCGAAGAACTCGAGATGAACCTGCTTAGAGCTGCCAACCTACCGGTCAGCCTCTTTGCTTCCTTCACGCTTGTCAGCTGGTCCGGGATGTCTTTGATGGTTTTGATTTTGTCGGGTTTTACCTCGATCTCTCTTTGTGAGACCAGAAACCCTAAGAATTTACCGGACCCAACCCCGAAGGCACACTTTTTTGGGTTGAGCTTCATGTTGTACTTTCTCAAAATGTCAAACATCTTTTGGAGATGTTTTAGATGATATCCTGCATTAAGAGGCTTAGATAACATGTTGTCAATATATACGTCCATCGTCTTACCTATGTGATTTTCAAACATCTTCTTAACGAGGCTCTAATAAGTGGCTCCGGTGTTTTTAAGCCCAAAAGACATCACGTTATAGCAATATGTGCCAAAGTTTGGATGAAAAAGTATTCATTGCTCTTCCGCGTTCATCCTAATTTGATTATACCCAGAATAAACATCAAGAAAACTCATTAACTTGTGACCGGCCGTAGCGTCAATCATTTGATCGATATTTGGCAACGAGAATGAGTCTTTGCGACACGCCTTATTCAAATCCTTATAGTCTACAAACGTACTAAATTTATTATTCTTGTTATGCACTACTACTACGTTAGCTAGCCATTATGGATACTTTACCTCTCAAATTGAACCGATATCGAGTAGTCTGGTTACCTCTTCCTTAATAAAATTGTTTCTGACCTCTGCTATCGGTCGTTTCTTCTGCCTTACAGGAGGGAACTTTTGAATCCAGATTCAGTTTGTGGACCGCCACATCCGACGAAATACTTGTCATATGTGAATACGACCAAGCAAAGCAATCAATATTAGCTTTAAGAAAATCTATGAGTTTTAACTTGAGTTCTGGACTCAAACCTGTTTCTAAATGGAACTTCCTTTCCAAAATTCTTCGAACAAAGCCATTTGTTCGAGCTCTTCTGCGGTTGATTTGGTAGCATTCGTCTCCTCCAGTACCTGAAATGATCTCGTTACCTGATATAATTCTGATGACTCCTTGTTTTAATCATTTTCAATCGTGATGAGAAAAGGCACCGATTCTTGTAATTGCTATTTGCCAGTTTCTCTACCCTTGCTGCTGGAAATGGTTACTGCGTTCATCTCCCTTGCCACTAGTTGGTCTCCTCTTATCTGTTTGATCCATCTAGTGTTGGAAATATAATCAGCTGATGATCGGTCGAGGTCACAACCTTCATCTCGTGTATCCATGGCCTTCCAAGGCTTACGTTATAACTCATGTCGCCTTCTACCACTTCGAACAAAGTGGTCTTCATTACTCCTTCGGTGTGTGTGGGCAGCAATATTTCTCCTCGAATTGTGACACTTATTAGGTTGAAGCCACCTAGAAGCTTTGTCGCCAGAATGATGTTCCCGGTCAACTTTGCTTGGTCCAGAACCCTCCATTATATGATGTTGGCTGAACTTCCTGGATCAACCAAAACACGCTCAATTTTGAAATCTAAAACATTAAGATAAATTACTAGGGCATCATTGTGTGGAAGAAGGAGCCCATTAGCATCTTCCTTCGTGAAGGTGATGTCATCTTCTACGGTTTCTCGGATTCTCTTTCCATGAGTCACCGATATTTTCATCTTTTTTGCTGCCAAAAATGTCACCCCATTGACTTCATCTCTTCCAAAGATCATGTTGTCTTTGATGGGTCCACATTATTCCGGCTTCTACCATAATTTTTTTGGCGCAGTCACTTAAAATCTCTCTGTGATAACCATTCTTCAACAACGCCACCACCTCCTCGTGAAGATGTTTGTAGTCCCCAATTCTATGGCCATGAGTCCCATGGAATTCACACCACAGATTAGGATCTCTTTGGCTAGGATCCGATCGGATTGGTTTCGAGAACCTTGCTTCTTTGATATTCCTCATTGCTGACACCAACTCCACTAGGCTGATATTAAAGTTGTAATTGGATAACCTAGGATATGCGGGATCTCGGGAACTTGGCACCTCTTTCTCTTGTAGCGATATGTTAATCCGGCCACGATCCGTCCTTCTATCAGAAATGAACCTATCCGATGACTGGAATATTTTACTACCACGCCTATCGGTCCTCTCGTAAGGTCGAAAATGACTCCTAGAGGACCTCCGATCTGCATCAAAGTCAGTTTTAAACTTATCTTGATTCCTATCACGACTCCGTCCCTTGGAGGACACCAAGGAACCAAGTTGAACGTCTTCAATCCTTATTTTTTATTCGTAGAGATTGTGAACATCTACCCATGTGGTTGCCTGAAACTCGAGCAAGTTCTCCTTTAATTTTCGGGAGGCATCGGAACTTAGCGGATTGAAACAATTCGTAAATGCCTTTGCTGCCCATTCATCTGTAATTGCCGGTGACAACATCCTTTTTTTCTAGAATCGATTACAAATTCCCACAACAGCTCGGATTCTCCTTGAGAAATTTTGAATATGTCCGCCTTCCTAGCCTGGACCTTTTTTGCTCCAGCATGAGCTTTGATGAACGAATCTGCAAGCATTTCAACAGAATCAATTGAATGCTCAGGTAAGAGAGAATACATGTTAGGGCACCCTTCCTGAGGGTTTTGCCAAACCTTTTCAACAAAAAGGACTCAATCCCGTGCTGAACCAAGTCGTTTCCTTTTACTACCGTGGTGTAGGTTGTGATGTGCTCCTGTGGGTCCGACGTCCCATCATACTTTGACATATAAGGCATCTTAAACCTCTTTGTGATCAATTCCCATGCCGTGCTTGGTTTAATCGTCAACTGCGTATACTTCCTCGAATCTGGTCCTTTTAACATCGACAATACGCTCGGGATTTGATCCATCCGAGCATGAAACTCCTTTATGTTCTGATCCATTCGTTCATTCATTTCTCTCATGAATCTCATGAGCTCGGGTTTGAAAGGATCATTCAAGTTCTTTGAGCCGTCTGATATATGGGAATGCTGGGAGGAATCAGAGCCCCTCCATTAGCATTATTAGAAGCACATGATAATGCCTGCTTCTATTCCGTCATCACACGATCTTGCCTCTAGAAGTGATCCATAATCGCCTTTTGTTGTTCTCTAAAGATTTTGACTGCTTCGACAAGGTGTTCATCCTCCGCATCATCAGGAGTTGGGCCTCGAACATGCGAGGATATTGACCTTCGTGAATTGGGGTGGTTTCATCCCCTTCATTACGGGTATCGCTGATTGAATCATCTCGTTGGAACACTTCTTCCCGTTCATCGTGTGCTCCAACATCGTAAATGTTGTTGCCATCAATTAGCTGTCATATCTGATTTTTCTTTTTACTCGGGAAAGAATTAAAATTTATTAGTAACAAACGAATGGATCAAAACAATTACGCAATTGTTTATGCCTACGGTGGGTGCCAAACTATTTACTCGTAAAATGGTACAATTGAATTTATAGCGTGGTTCATAGACAAGGGAACCAATTTGATCCAAAAATAATAAGTAAATGAGAACAAAGATAAAATTATCAAATAAAATTAAAGAAGATAACAAGCCTGATTAGGAACTTAGCCTTTCCGATGACAAGAGTGAATGCAATGTTCATGTGTGCAATATTGAGCGTAATAAGACAATAGATTATAGCTTTTGTGTACAGAGTTTCATGTCTACAATGATAGTTAATCCTTTATTTATAGGCCTATTTAAGGGGACAAGATCCTCAAATTAAGCTCATCTTGAATGAAAATAAAATCGTCATTATTGAGTGCATAACAGTTGGCTTTAAATGCAGATATTCTCTATAATGGTTGTCCAATGAATGTTACCCGATGACAATAATGAGAATCTTTGTTACCGGCTGCTCTGTTTTCAGGACTTGTACAGCATTGATTACTCGCCTGCAGACGGTAACAGCTATTTGCTGACTCATATCCTATCTATCTTTAGTATCCCGTGTCACTACGTCATTCGCCCACCTGTAATCAACCAGTTTATCCCACATAATGTCTATGCCTGTTACAGCATATTTGTGTATTCACCCTTAAAGTGTATGAATGGATTGATGACACCTTGTCTGGAGCTACCCGGTGGAAAATGGGATATATGTTTAATGTGATTTATCGGATAATATGTTGAAAATAGCACGGGTAAAGTCCTAATATTTTGGATGTGAAAGACATGTTAGTTGCATGCAGTGCGTTGAAGCTCATGAATTTGATGGATGATTAAGTTAATGTTATCTATCGGATATATCGGATATATATGTGTAATGTGATCTATTCTTGTATCTTGATTTGGTTTTGATTAAGTTATGAAGTCATGGGTAAAGCAGCTTGAGAAAAATGTGTTAGTAGACATGTAGGGATGTCAGTAACCGTACGTCAAGTTATAAGATATACTATTTTGTTTTAAGATGTGGTTTATTTGCTGGAGGACAAACAAATGCTCAAAGTATAAGGGATTTGATAAGTATAATTTATATTAACTTAATAAAATTTGCTTGATTCTTGATAGATGGACATTATGAATTAATACAATTGTCCTTATTTTCATAGATCATGATGATCTCCAAATATTTCATGAAGCAAAAGCTATGCTGCTACTCATAATAAACAGATATTATACTGTCACTTGGAGGAAAAAAAAGGCTAAGAAAATACAGAAAAGGATAGGAAAAGGAACACATTGGGATTCCTCCTCAACTTACTGCTTATAATGATGGAAATTTAACTCTGAAACCCCTCCCGAAGCACCTTTTATAGTGATTGAAGTCTTTGTACGCCCAAGAAACAAATACAGCCGTCCTGCAACTAGTAAAACAAATGATAAATTATTGTTTCAATTTTCTTTTCTTCTTGGGTGGAGGGGAAGAAGGATTGGGACATCGTTAACAAATGAACCTTAATCTTAACTGAAGTTAGCTATTAAAATGAGGAGTTTCCAAATTTAAATAAGGAGACAATAGGTTATATGTTCGAGCCGTAAAATCAACTACTAATGTTAATATTAGGGTAGATCGTTTACATCACACTCCTTCGGGGTGCAACCCTTCCTCTGACCCTGCGTGAATGTAAATTATTTGTGCACCGAGCTGCCTTTTTGACCTATATGGGACACTAAACATGGCCTCCCCATGCACCCTCAAGATTGGATCGACAGAGCATGAACAATATAATACGGGAGCAAAATATTAGGTAAATCAAGAATAGAGCTGAGTCCGACTTTAACACCGTATTAAGAAAATAGACCTTGAACTTCAGTCTAACTCCAAAAATTAAGTTAATGAGGTGAGCATTACGTAAAACGATATAAGTAGATCTTAGAGAACACGCTCACCTTGTTTAAACCATCGATCCAAGAGAAAAGCTGATCAATGGAATTTGACAAAACGAGACTAAGAAAACATCATTTTCGAGGAGGAGAGGAAGAATTTATCATCAGTTGTTTGCACTGCTTATTTATATGGAATAATAGAGTAGAAGAACAAACTATGACAATAAAATGAAGCTGAAGACTAGCTTAATTGATTCTCTTCGGAGACTTGTGCCAATAAAATGAAGCTGACCGACTATTTGTAGTTTATTATTATTTTTTTAATTCTTATATCTTCATAATTGTTAGCGTATAAGCATAATTTAAAGATTACGAACATATTTACGAAAATTTAGGAGTTGTTGTGCAACTGTCCGATTGGTCGTTTTGAAAATTAGGCCCTCGTTCGGCGTCTTAAGGTATTGAGCAGCTTCATATTATGTATTGTGACTTGCGTATGTGGTCAAGTTTGATTTCGGATGATTCGGGATCAACTTGGAGGACCAATTCTTGTTTTGAAAGTTTAAGCGGTAAGAATTGACCGGAGTTTGACTTTTACGCAGACGACTCGGGAATAGTGTTATGATGATTCTGATAGCTTCATATGGTGATTTTGGAGTTAGGCGTGCATCCAGATTTAGATTTGGAGGTCAGTAGGATAATTTAATGCATTTTGGCAAAAATTAGAAAGTTGAAGTTTTGGAAGGTTGAGAGGTTTGACCGGGAGTTGACTTTGTTGATATTGGGTTCGGATTCCGATTTCGAAAATTGAAATAGGTCCGTTATGCCATGTATGACTTGTGTGCAAAAATTTGAGGTCAATCGGGATTGATTTGATAGGTTTCGGCACGAGTTTTAAAAGTTGGAAGATTTGAAAATTCATAAGTTCGATTGAGGTGTGATTCGTGATTTTGATTTTATATGGGATTTAAGGCCTCAGGCAGATCCGTATTATGTTTTGGGACTTATTGGTATGTTTGTACGGGGTCTCAAGGGGCTTGGGTAAGTTTCAGATAAGTTTAGGTTGTGTTGCGCTTGTTTTTGTTGTTTCAATGTCGTTTCTTCAAATATAAATAGTACCACATTAAGAAAATGAGCTCCAAATTCAGTTTTATTGAAGCACTAGATCCATATTGTAACTGCGGAACCATAGCAAAAAGTATCGCTGAATTCGGACATCGTATGGGAGAGTTATGCCCATTTCCGTATCGGAAAAGACTACTGGTTTCTAGTGTAGTAACCCAGGGCTTGCAAATGTGAAGATTTGTTGGCATTTGCGGCTTCTGCCCTGTTCTAGTTCGCATTTGCAAACATTTTATCGCAATTGCGACATTTTCCAGCCATGTTCTTGTTCGCAATTGCGAAGGCTTCTTAGCTTTTGCGAGGATTCGCAATTGCGAACCCTGGATCGCAATTGCGACATTTGCAGCTTGTTTTCAGCTGTGTAATTCAGATTTTTGCTTCATTTTTTTTGATACTTTTGAACCCTAGGTCCGAGAGTGGGTGATTTTGAGAGAGAATTTTCATCTACAATCATTGGGTAAGTGCCCTTGTTCAATTTCTATTTATATTTCATGATTATATTTGAGTTTTAACATCAGAATAGTGAGAATCAAAGTGAAAAATTGGGAATTTTGTCTAAATTTTCGAAAATATGAAATTTCTTGATTTGATAGTCGAATTGGACTCCGATTTGAAAACAAATCACGTATTTGATCTCGTAGGGCTATGGGTAGTCGAAATCTACCCCTTGACTCGGGTTTTGACCGGGCGAGCCCGGGGTTGACTTTTGTTGACTTTTTAAAAATTGTATAAAGATCATAGTTTTGTTAATTGAAATTGTTTTCTCTTGCTTTGTTTGATGTATTTAAGTCTTCTTTGGCTAGATTGAGCCGAGCGTTGGTGAATTTGTAAAAGAAAAGCTAATTTGAATATTGATTTGGCCGAATTAAGGTAAGTATCTTGCCTAACCTTGTGTAGGTGAAATACCCCTTAGGATTTGAGTCGTTTGTGATATTTGTGTAATGTGAAAGTTGTGTACGCGACGTGACGAGTACGTACTCGGGCTTATATGTGAAAATTCTATCGATTTAAACTCTAAGGCGTCCTTTTGTATTTAATTGGAAATTGTTTGCACTTGTTGTACACTTTCGCCATGTCCACTATTACATGCTTTGTTTGAAGTTGCAGTTACATGTTCCATTCTTTACTTGCCGAGATCCTCCTTTATGCTTATTTGAAATTATTACCACTTTAACCATTTCGTGAATTCTTTTATTGTCGAGTTGCCATTTCATGGAGATACTTGCACTATTGAGTTTATTCTTAAACAATTAATTTGAAATTGAATTTATCGAGATGCATAAATCTATATTTTCCGAAGTTGTGATTAAAGGAGATGTTGTTCCTTGCTGAGTTGTTTTTCCATTCATGTTGTTGTTATTGAGATGCTATACACGTTGGGTTGAGCCATGAGCTATTTGTTGTGAAATTACTGATACCGTGGAATCCTTTGAAAGGTTGTGGCCTACGTGCACTTGTGATACGAGTTGATTATGTTGTGTTGTTGTGACGATAGCACGTCTGAATTGTTGTGTGGTTTGATTGTTGTTTGCAGAGTATAAGGGTGGCATTTCACCATTGTTGTTTTGCGGAGTATAAGGGTGGTATTTCACCGTTGTTATATGGGGTATAAGGGTGGCATTTCACTGATGTTGAATGTTCGGAATGATACGGGTGGCTATTGTGTTATTGTCCGGGCAGAGTGATAAGGGTGGCAATGTCAGAGATGGTGTGTGATGATGTGGGGGTATTGTATTGGTGATTTTGTGTGGTGTTGTGATATTCCTTGTGTTTGTTATACATTTGCGTAACTTGTCTTGTTGTTTTGGTGAGTTATTCGATATCCTTGATATTACTAGTTGATGTGGGTTGTAGTAACACACTTGCACAAGCATACACCATAGCATGATACTTATACTAGCTCATTAGTACGAAACATGACCTTTATTGATTTTGTCCATGTATTCTAGTACTATCCGTTTCATGTTGCTATTGAGCTTGTGATTATGCCGGACGGATTGTGATTGTGAGCCTATGAATTACGCCGGGTGGATTGTGATGGTAAGCCTGTGATCATGCCGGGCGGATTGTGATTTGTGAACCTTTGAACATGCCGGGCAGATTGTGTTTAGTGAGCCTGTGACCATGCCAGGCGGATTGTGATTTTGGCACGTGAGTTGTCCGTGTGGTGATTGGAGATGTAGGCACAAGGTGCCGTGAGTATAGGATGATTATGTTATTGGCACGTCAGTTATTCGTGCGAATCCTTATATTGATACATTGACACGTGAGTTGTCCGTGCGGTTGTGATTCAAGATGTGAGCACGAGGTGCTGGAGTATATGATGGTGGGTTGAGGCCCGTGATTTGTGACTATGAGATGAGGTACCACGGGGTGACTTTGTTGTGAAAACTTGTGTTAGACAGCTTGATTAATTGATTGTCCTTTGTGTTCCTTATCTAGTTTTAACGATGTTTTCTCGGTATTCTCATTGTTTAATTGTCTATATGCACATGTTGATTTTGTTGTTATTTATTGATTCCTGCTTTTCATTATTAGCTTTACACTGCTATACTGCACATGTTATTTTCTCTAATGAGTGTCTTGACTGTACCTCGTCACTATTCCACCGAGGTTAGTCTTGATACTTACTGAGTACTGACCGTGGTGTACTCATACTACACTTCTACATATTTTTGTGCAGAGCCAAGTATTAGAGATATCAGACTCAAGCAGAGTTAGCATATTGGTCGCGAGGATTCAAAGTAGAGCTGTTGGGTCATCGCAGTCCCTTGGAGTTGTTTCTTTCCTTGTACTATCATCTTGTATTTGAACAATATTGTATTTTGATTCCTGAGATCTTTCCATGTATTCAGTTAGAGTTCGTGACTCTGTATTACCAGTTTTGGGAGTTTGTTATGATTCCGCTTTTGTTTCCATACTGGTATTAAACTCCATTTCAAATTCAAAAAAAAATGGCTTAAATTGTTACTGTAATCGCTTACCTAGTCTTAGAAACTAGGTGGCCGCATGACATTTTACGGAGGGAAATTAGGGTCGTGACAAGTTGGTATCAGAGCTCTAGGTTCATATGTTTTACGAGTCACGAACAAGTTTAGTAGAGTCTTGCTGATCGGTACGGAGACGTCTGTGCTTATCTTCGAGAGGCTACAGAACTATTGAGAAAAATCTCCACTTCTTTCATTCTTGTTGTGCGGATTTGTTGATTTCGAAGTTTGATCCTTTGTATCTCTATTCTCTCACAGATGGAGCAGACACCCCCGCCCTTGCTAGAGCCCCGAGAGACCAGGGCCGAGGTAGAGGCCGAAGAGGGGCACGCGCCGTAGCTAGAGCACCTATCGGAGCAGCATTTGAGGAGCCGCTAGTAGCTCCGGTTGGGGAACTGGCACCGGAGGCACCTGTTGTTACCCCTGGACATTAGGAGACTTTAGCGCAGTTCCTGAGCATGCTTGGCACATTGGCTCAGGCGGGATTGATCTCCGTTTCACCAGCTACTTTGTAGATTGGGGGAGGAGTTCAGACTCCCATCGCCCGTATTCCAGAGCAGCAGCTCATATTGGCCAAGTTCCGGTTGTGGTGCCGATATAGAACTACAGACTGTCTGGGAAGAGTTTGGAAATCACGAAGAAGAAATTGCTGCTGCACATGGCTGATTTTGGAAGCTTATATCTCGAAATCTATAAGGAATTGGGAGATGAGAAAAACATGAAAGTTGCAGCCTTTGATGTCTAGTTTTCAAAAGGTCAAGCAATTTATAATTTGGAGTTTTGTACAAAAGGTTATGACCATTATACTAGAGGCTATCTGGAAGAATTGGGGAGTTTGTGCTTCGCAATTGCGATTTGTTTTCCGCGATCGCGAAGAGCAAAATTTTGAGCTGGAAACTTTTATGCTTCGCGATCGCGAAGAATTTTCTTTGATCGTGAAGAGTAAATTCCTGGACAAAAGCTATATTTTGAGGTTTCGGCCATTTTAACATATTTGGATCTATGGAGCTCAGATTGAAGCGATTTTCGGGAGATTTTCAAGGAAAATAACGGGGTAAGAGTTCTTAACTCAATTTTGGTTAAATTACCCGAATCTATTATTGTTTTTATCATTAACTTTGTATTTTGGGTTGAAAATAACATAAATTTTATGGACTTTAAATTGAGGATTTAGAGGTCGATTCGTTATCAGAATGTGACAAAGTTGGTATGGTTGAACTCGTATCGGAATGGGTGTTAGGATTTCGTGAAAGTTCTGTCGGGTTCCGATAGGCGGGCCCCACGTTAACTTTTGGTTGAATTTTTAATGTGAATTTTTTAGTCGATGTTTTATTATGGAATTGTTTCCGATGAATTTTAATGAAGTTATATAATTTATTTGGCTAGATTTGAGCCGTCCAGAGGTCATCTCACGCAAGATGGCTATTTTAGAATATTGGCCTCACTTTAAAAAGGTATGTATCTTGCCTAACCTTGAGTGGGGGAAATTACCCCTTAGGCATATAGTCTTATGTGGAAATCGTGTAATTGGAAATCATGTACGCGAGGTGACGAGTACGTACTTAGTTTATATGTGCAAATTATATCGGTTAAAATTCGTAGACGCCCTTATGTATTAAATTGAAAAATTGTTGGAACTTAGTAAACCCTTGATTTGTCATGCCTCATTCCTTGTTTGTCAAATTTTTATTTTATATGATAATTGGTGTTATTACCACTTGGATTTTTATGTGAATTTCGTGTGTTTGTTGATTTGATATTTTTCTTGGAATTAAATTCATTATAGAATCCTTATCTGCAAATAATTAAAAAATAATTTTAAAATGAGGCATTAGTTTATATTTATTAAAAACTGGATTAAAGAAGGCGTTGTCCTATGCTGAGTTACTTTTCCATCTCTGTTGTTGTTTTGAGGTTTTATATACATTGTGTGGAGCCTTAGGCTATTTGTTGAGAAATTTATTGATTTTGCTACATCTTTGCATCCGTGTGTATGCTGATTTTGGGTGAATTCCGTGTGTTTGTTGATTTGATATTTTTCTTGGAATTAATTCATTATGGAATCCTTATCTGCAAATAATTATTAAATAAGTTTAAAATGAGGCATTAATTTATATTTATTAAAAACTGGATTAAAGAAGGCGTGTCTTATGCAGAGATGCTTTTCCATCTATTGTTGTTTTGTGGTTTTATATACGTTGTGTGGAGCCGTGGGCTATTTGTTGAGAAACTTATTGATTTTGCTACATCTTTGGAATTTGGTTGTGGTCAATGGGCAAATTGTGCTATGAATTGTTGTATTGTGTTGTCATTTAAACACTCTCCTTGATGTTATTTATGCTTCCTACCTTGCTTGTTAATGCTATACATGTGCTTGGTAAGGAAGAGCGAAAATCACGAAGGGTGATGCCATGCCATTTGATAGTGTAAAGCACGAAGAGTGATGCCGTGCCATTTCAATTATATTATCATGTGACGTAAGGTATAAAACAAGAAGGGTGATGTCGTGCCATTCTAAATATGCACGAAGGATAATGCCATGCCATTTCATTTATATTATCTTGTAAGGATGAGAGTAAAGCACGAAGGGTGATGTCGTTCCATTATATTTATATTATCATATGTTCATGGCATAAGGGTATTTTCGTGTAGGCGAGGACAAGAGACATACATTATATTGTGATATCTTTTCGTTGTGTATACATTCGTGCCTTTATCTTGAGATGTTATTGTGCATCTATGTTTTCTATGTGACTTGTAGTTGTTGTTGCTTTCTGTGTGCCTCCCACTTTATTTCTTTTATTATTATTGGCATTTCTCCCACATATTTGGTACTGTTATATGTATGCACGGTGAGAAAGAGATAAATGCACGAAGGGTGTTGTCGTGCCAATTTATTTGATCTAGTATATATCGGGTGAGAATGAGGCAAGTGCAAGAAGGTATTACCGTGCCATTCGATGTGTTATGTTGAATATATTTCTCACATCAGGAAAGTTAAATGAGGTTTCACATAGTGACTTTTACTTGAAAGAATTATATTCGAAAGGTATTTACTTGAAAGAATTATATTCGAAAGATAATTACTTGAAAGAATAATATTTGAAAGATATTTATTTGAAAGAATTATATTCGTAAGATATTTAATTAAAGGAAGTATATTCGGGATATATTTAATTATACTGATTACATTCTAAAGGATTTTATTTGAAAAACTTATAGATAAAAGATGTATATTTTGAAGGACTTGATTAATTAGCTGTACTTGTGTTTATTATTCGTTTGAGCAATTTTATGGTGTTCTTGTTGCCTTGTTATTTATGTTACAAGTTGATTATCGTGCCATCACTACTATTTATTTTCTATTATTTTTGTATGCTATATTGCACAAGTTATTTGACTAGTGAGTGTCTTGACCGTACCTCGTCACTACTCCACCGAGGTTAGTCTTGATACTTACTGGGTACCGACCGTGATGTACTCATACTACACTTCTGCACATTTTTGTGCAGAGCCAGGTTTTGGAGATATCAAACTCGGACAGAGTTAGACTGTGATCGCAAGGATTCAAGGTAGAGTTGTTTGATCGTCGCAGTCCCTTGGAGTCTTTCCATTTTATTGTACTGTTAATTTCTTATCCGCACCGTATTGTATGTTCGACCCTCGAGATAATTTCATGTATTCAGTTTGAGCCCATGGCTCAGTATTACCAGTCTTGGGAGGTTGTTTGAATATTTCCGCTGTTAGTTTCGACATTTGTATTAAATTATATATGTTTCCAGCAAACAAATGGCTTGAATTGTTATTATAGTCACCTTACCTAGTCTTAGAGACTAAGTGCCATCACGACGCCTGTGGTGGGATTTTGGTTCGTTACACTTATCCAGGGTAATGAAATTACCAGAGTGTAATAGTACTCACTGGAAGTCCAAATTTATTGACGGACTCCCAACACTCTTTGCTGAAAGAGTTAGAAAAACTCTTTGAGGAACTGTAATGAGTATAGATTATAATAGCTATACCTATGGAAAGCTTATTAGTGTATTCACACAAGAAGGGTTAGCTCTATGTAATGAGATTAAGTTAAGCCAGGAAATCAAGAAACATCGTCTTAATGAAAGACAACCGTTAGGAGAATTCTATGAACAATTCGCCATAGATATTCCTAAGAGTAAAAAGTCTCATAGACATAAGAAAGGCCAAAAAGAACCTTATAGGTATAAAAAGAAGAATATAGGATCTTCTGATAAGAGATATGAGAAGATAGATAAGAGAAGGAAGGCTTGTAAGCATATAAAGGATCTTATATAATCCAATACGCCTAATGCATGCTACAAATGTGGCAGAATATGCCATTATGCTAGAGATTGTAAGGTCAAGGATAAGATTAAGAACCGTGATCTAGATGATAATATTAAAGACTCTTTATACAAGATTCTGTAAAATTCCTCTTGGGATAATTCACCAAAAAATAGTGATAGAGAAGAGTCATCAACTGATGAAGATCTAATAGCTCTACAGGAGGAGGAATACCTTCCTTCAGATGATGAATGTGAATGTGGACCCTGCAAACAGAATCAAGATCAGTGTTGTAATGACAACACAGATGATGAGTTTTTAAATATTTATTCTCTATTCAAGGACTTGGAAGTCAATGTCCTGGCCAGTGATAGTTTACTAGAGCTTCTCAGGGTTATTAAAGACCCAGAGTTAAGGTCCCAGATAATTAATCAGGTGGACAATATTAAGGATAATATTCCTAAAAGCCCTGAGATTGAAGAAATTCTTTCTCAAAAGAGACCATATACGATGTCTAAGATTAAAAAGATTTTGAGAGAAAAATCCCAGGCCATCGATAGGCCAATTACTGTTCAAGATTTAAAAAATGAGATTCATAATCTCAAAGGAGAAATCTCGGACTTAAAGTCGTCTAATATGGCCTTAGACAAGAGAACTATCAGATTAGAAAATTTTCATGTCCCTACAAGTCAGGAATTCAGTAGTAATATTACTGAAGAAGGTTTGATGCTGGTACCTCAAAGAATGGGGTAAAAGATGATTTTATAGGAGCAGTTAATATGGCAGATAATGAGTTTTTACAAAAACTTCAGCTATTTACTACTCAAATTTTTTTTAATAAAAGTTACTCTTTTAATAGATTATAATTTCAAAAAAGAGTTTTTTTCTTTATTTGATAGTTGTGTAGATCTAAATTGTGTTAAAGAAGGAGTAATACCTTCAAGATATTTTCATAAGACTACTCATAGATTAAAAAATATCAGTGGTCATCAAATGGGTATTTCTTATAAAATATCGAAAGTTTATATTTGCCAGAACTATGTCTGTATACCAAAATTTTTTGTATTAGTAAAAGATATTTATCAAGATATAATATTAAGAGTCCCATTTTTCCACCATATAATTCTTTTTACTAATTGGGATACTCATAGTTTCACAGGAACTTTTAATGGAAAAGCAATTACTTTCGAGTTTATAACTCAACATGTTAATAGATTATTGAATGAGATCATTTTTAATAATATTATTGCAAAAATTAGACAAATTAATTTTTAAAAAAAATGAGATTTGCAATCTTACAATTGAACATGATTTAAAAAATCCTAAATTTATTGAAAAAATTGATTTATTGAAGAATCAGTTTGCTTTACAAATTTATGGAGACCATCCAAATCAATTTTGGAATAGGAAAAAGCACATTGTTAGTCTTCCTAATGAAGAAGAATTTTCGGAGGATAATATTCCTACTAAAGCTAGACCTTGCCAAATGAATTCAGAATATTTAAAATTATGCAAAAAAAAAAAAAAAAAAATTCTTTGCTGCAGAACGGTCTTATAGGCCTTCAAGGTCTAAATGGTCTTGTATTGTCTTTATGTTACTAAACATGCTGAACAAGAACTAGGAGTTTCAAGGTTAATTATTAATTATAAACCCCTCTAGGAAGCCTTAATTATATTTCTCCTTTCATAAAGGACCTAACTAAGAACACTTCAATTCTTTATGAACGATTGAAGAAAAATCCGAAAGCCTGGACTAATAATCATACTACAGCAGTCAGACTAATTAAGCAGAAAGTTAATAACCTTCCATGTCTTAGACTTGCTAATCCAAGTTGGGAAAAATTAGTTAAAACTGATGCCTCAGAGATTGGATTTGGTGGAATATTGAAACAATGTTCTCCAACTGATAGACAAGAATATCTTGTTCAATTCTATTCGGGAAAATGGAATAATTCCCAAAAGAATTATGCTACTGTGACTAACGAAATCCTTGTCATAGTAAATGTGTATCAAAATTCCAGACTGATTTATATAATCAGAAGTTTTTTAATAAAAACTTATTGCCAAGCAGCAAGATTTATCTTTAATAAAGATTGTAAACATGATGTTTTTAAAACAGATATTCGCAAGATGCCAAGCCTTATTAGCTCCATTTGATTTTGAGATTATTTATAAAAAAAGGGACAGATAATAATCTCCATGACTTTCTTACTAGAGAATTTTTAAATTAATAATTCTTTTAACTTTTTGACTAGATATGAGACCTGCATATAGGCCTCCTCGAGTGAGGGGACGAGGAAGAAAACCAGAATATTCCTATGGCAGAGGAAATATCCTAGCCCAGATAGGGAATGAGCAGCTAATAGCTGCCAATATCACAGGACCATCAGGTCATAATACAGACCACCTAATGTAAAAAGAATTTTTGGATTTTATAAAATCCAAACAAGACACAAACAACAAACCTCCATCATATTCCTCAGCATTGGCAAATGATGGCCATGATAACATTGAGGTTTATAACCAGAAACGTCACGACCCAATTCTTCCTATAGGTCATGAGCAGGCTCCGTAAGATCCAGTATAAGTGAACTAGATAAACTAATTAGGTGATCTTTTATTTTCGGAAATTGAAATAGTTGATTTTTAATTATTCAATAATCAAGAAGTGATACAGTTAATAAAATAACAAAACGACCAGTTATAAAAACAAATGGGATGTAGTAACTTCTCAAAATCGACAAGTGTCTACTAGCATAATCTCTAAGACCTGGCGTCACAAGTGTATGAGCAGTACTCGTAGAATATACAAAAAGAATATTACACTACTATCTGAAGTGAAATAGACAAAAAATAAAAGCAAACGAAAGACTCCGGTGCTACGGAAGAGGCTTGAAAGGTAGCTCACCGCAACATCTCGTGGAATCAAGGATGCGTGCCGGGATGATAACCAGATGTACCTGCCTCAGATCTTGCACGATTAGCGAAGAAGTGTAGCTTGAATACATAACAACATGTACCCAGTAAGTATCTAGTCTAACCTTGAAGAAGTAGTGACGAGGGGTCGACTTCGATACTTACTATGGGCTAACAATAAAATAATGGAACTTCCAAATAAATATAAATGAACTGAAAACTCAATAACAAGCAATAAATAAACAATTCTCTTACTGATAGTAAGTCCCAAATAAATTTGCATCATTTAACAATTTAACCCCTTAAACCAATAAAGAAATATCAAGTATAATTGGACTCTAACTATTATTACGCACGAACTATGCCTAGGTCGTACGGCCCAATCCATAATACAAATATACATATTGTGCACTGCCGGGGGTCAAACAGCACGAACCATAGATGCATCTATTAATCTGCCGAGGAGAATGGCCCGCTCCCATGAGAGTAGTGAAACTTACCTCGCTCGCGGAACTACTTGCAATGCGAGTGGACATAATTTTCTCAAAGTTATTATATAATTCTTCAAATCTTTCCAAAAGTGAGGAGTATAAACAGGAAGTTTTAAAACTTGAAATCGTCAATCTCAGCTTTATTCAGGACAATTAATAAGCATAATCAAATAACGGCGCCAACAAAGCATGATGCAGAGCTAAGACTACCCAGACATCACATGGAATATAGCTGCGCACGGACTCTCGTCACCTAGTGCGTACATAGCTCCCCATACAAGTAATTTACAACAAAACACACCTAAGGGGATGTGTTCCTCTTACAAGGTTAGAAAAGAGACTTACCTCGTTTCAAAGCTTACTTTCCGATCCACAAATGTGCTTTGAACCCCCAACTCGGTGCCAAGTGACTCGAAACTAGTCAAATGTTATATAAAATAATCAATACATGTTCAAAAGTCTATATCCTAACTATTAAAGTGATTTCCTAACTTTAATCGAAGAATTCCTAAAATTCACCTCTAGAGCCACGTGCCCGGATTCCGAAAATTTTCGAAGAAAGTTGTTAGCCACAACCTCATGAACTCAAATATATGATTTTAACTAAATTCCACAACCATTTTTATGGTTAAATTCCATTTTTATCAAAACCTAGGTTTTTCATCCAAACCCATGATTTTCACAAATTTACAAGTTAAAATCTATCCATAACCTATGTATTAAACTCACATTAGGTAGAAATTACTTACCTTCAATAGCTAGGTCGAAATCCTCCTTTTTGAAGCTCCAAAATCGCCCAAGATTGTAATAAATGAACCTAAAAATGGCTATCCCGATTTTTAAAGCACACTGCCCAGCTGCCCTCTTCTTCGCGAACGCGAAACAGGCCTCGCGTTCGTGAAGGCAAACGGCCAGGCCCAGAAAATCTTGGCCTACGCGAACGTGACTAGAGCCTCGCGAATGCAGAGGCGTACCAGCCCTGCACTACGCGAACGAGAGGGCAACTTCGCGACCGCGTAGGACTGGGACCTCAAGGCTCTGTGAACGCGACCCCTTTATCGCGAACGCGAAGGGCAAGTTGCCCAACTGCCCAAATCCTTCATCGCGAACGCGTGGGTCTTTCCGCGTTCGCGAAGAAGGAAACCAGAATTGGAA
>MCJB01053045.1:43056-53780 GCA_002018475.1 Nicotiana obtusifolia
ACCCCATCCAAACACACCAACAATTCCATAACATGATACGGACCTGCTGGAACTCTTGAAACGTGTAAAACAACAACAAAACCAAGAATCACACCCCAAAACCAAATTGAATCAAGTTATGAATGTCAGTTTTCAAATCGCTCCGAGCACGCCGAATCATACTTAGACTACTCGGAATTACACTAAATTTTGCGTGCAAGTCTTAAATCACCATACGGAACTATTCTCGGTCTCGAAAATCCCAATTGGACCTCGATAACTCCAAAACCTGCTCCGAACCCAATTTAAAGAACTTTAAAACCTTCAAAGAGCAACCTTTCACTATTAGGCGCCGAAATGCTCCCAGGTCACCCAAAAACCGATCCGAACATAAGTCCAAGTCTGAAATCATCATACGAACCTATTGGAACCTTTAAATTTTCATTCTGATGTCGTTTACTCAAAACGTTGACCAAAGTCAAACTTAGCCGTTTCAGCCAACCTTAAGGAACCAAGTGTTTCGATTTCAACCCGAACTCTTCCAAATCCCGAACTAACCATCTCCGCAAGTCATAAAAAAATAAAAGCACGTACGAAAGTCTTATTTAGGGGAATAGGGTTCTAGAAAGCAAAACGACCGGTTGGGTCATTACATTCTCCACCTCTTAAACAAACGTTCTTCCTCAAACGGGTCCAGAATCATACATGGAGTAGTGAATAAGTGTGGATATCTGCTCCGCATTTCCTCCTCGGCCTCCCAAATCGCCTCCTCGACTGGTTGGCCCCTCCACTGAACTTTTACTGTGAAAATATTCTTAGACCTCAATCGGTTAACCTATTTGTCAACAATGGCAATTGGTTCCTCCTCATAACCTAGGCTCCCATCTAACTAAATCGTGCTGAAACTAACATATGTGACATGTCGGCATGATACCTCCGAAGCGTAGACACGTGGAAAATCGGATGAACTGCTGATAGACTGGGAGGCAATGCAAGCTCATAAGCAACCTCCCCAACTCGTTTCAACACCTCAAATGGGCCTATAAACCTTGGGCTCAACTTGCCCTTCTTCCCGAATCTCATGATCCCCTTCATCGGCGAGACTTTCAAGAGAACCTTCTCGCCCACCATAAATGATAAATCATGCGCCTTCTGATCCGCGTAACTCTTCTGTCTGGACTATGCTTTTCGAAGTTTCTCCTGAATCAACTTTACATTTTCCAAGGCATCCTTCACCAAAGCAGTACCGTATAACTTAGCCTCGCCGGGCTCAAATCATCCGATGGGTGAACGACATCCCTGACCATATAAAGCCTTAAATGGAGCCATCTCAATGCTGGACTGATAATTATTGTTGTAAGCAAACTAGGCAAAATGCAAGAACCGATCCCACTACCGTCCGAAGTCAATCACACATGCTCTGAGCATATCCTCCAAGATCTGAACTGTCCGCTCTGACTGCCAGTAGCTTTGCGGATGAAAAGTTGTGCTAAGCTCTACATGGGTCCAACTCCGCACTGCTCTCAAGAAATGTGAAGTAAAATGAGGGCCTCTATCTGATATGATGGAAACAAGCACGCCATGCAACCAAACAATCTCCTAAATATAAATTTGGGCCAACCTCTCTGAAGAGTACGTGACAACCGGAATAAAGTGTGCCGACTTGCTCAACCTGTCGACTATGACCCAAACTGCATCAAACTTCCGCAAGGTCCGCAACAACCTAACTACGAAGTCCATAATAATTTGCTCCCACTTCCACTCACGTATAGTCATCTGCTAGAGTAGGCCACCTGGCCACTGGTGCTCATACATAACCTGTTGGCAATTTAGGCACCTCACAACATACTCGACTATGTCTTTCTTTATCCACCGCCACCATTAATGCTGCCTCAGGTTGGGATACATCTTTGTAGCACCTGGATTAATAGAATATCGAGAACTGTGTGCCTCCTCTAAAATCCTTTCTCTCAGCCTATCAACATTAGGAACACATAAACGGCAGAACACCATCCTCCCCGATAGTAACCTCCTTGGCACCACCCTGTAGTATTCGTCTCTCTAAGAACCAACAAGTGCGGATCATCAAACTATCGAGCCTTGATTTGCTCCAACAGTGAAGACTGGGCAACAACTCATGCAAGAATTTGGCTGGGCTCTGAAATATCCAACCTAACAAGTCTGTTAGCCAAGGACTGAATGTCCAAAGCTAGGGGCCTCTCCTCTGCTGAAATGAATGCCAAGCTGCCCATACTCTCTGCCTTTCTGCTCAAAGCATCCACAATCACATTTGCCTTGCCCGGATGATAAAGAATGGTAATACCATAGTCCTTTAATAACTCAAGCCACCTGCGCTGCCTTAAATTGAGATCCCTTTTGTTAGAACAAATGCTGCAAGCTGTGATGATCGGTGTAAACCTCACAGGACACCCCATAAAGATAATGCCTCCAGACCTTAAGAGCATGAATTATAGCGGCCAACTCCAAATCGTGTACAAGATAATTCTTCTTATGGGGCTTCAGCTAACGTGAAACATATGCAATAACTCGCCCCTCCTGCCCAAAAAAACGTGTGAAGCGTCGGAATACACAATATACCTCCCCAAACCGAGGCAACACAAGAACCGGTGCTGTAGTCAAAGCTGTCTTGAGCTTCTGAAAGCTCGCCTCACAATCGTTGGACCAATAGAATAGAGCACCCTTTTGGGTCAATCTAGTCAAAGGTGCTGCAATAGATGAGAAGCCCTCCACAAACCGGCGCATAACCTGCTAAACCCAAGAAGCTCCTCATCTCAGTCGCCGTGGTAGGACGAGGCCAACTCTGCACTGCCTTGATCTTCTTGTTATCCACCTTGATACCCTCGCCCGATACAACATGCCCCAAGAATGCTACTGAATCTTGCCAAAACTCTCACTTAGAGAACTTAGCATATAATTTCTGTTCCCACAAGGCTTGAAGCACCACTCTCAAATGCTGCTCGTGCTCCTCCATTCTGTGTGAGTAGATTAAAATGTCATCAGTGAAGATGATGAAAAAAGAATCGATATATGGCCTGAACGCCCTGTTCATCAAATCCATAAACATTGTCAGGGCGTTAGTCAGACCGAAGGACATCACCAGAAACTCATAATGGCCGTATCTAGTCCGGAAAGCAGTCTTCGGAACATCTGAATCCCGAATCTTCAACTGATGGTACCCCGATCTCAAGTGAATCTTAGAGAACACCCTAGCACCCTGCAACTGGTCAAATTAATCATCAATATGTGGCAATGCGTACTTGTTTTTAATGGTGACTTTGTTCAACTGGCGGTAATTAATGCACATCTGCATAGTCCTATCTTTCTTCTTCACAAATAACATTGGTGCACCACATGGAGATACACTCGGCCTGATGAACCCTTTTTTAGCAACTCCTCAAGCTGTTCCTTCAACTCCTTCAAATCCTTCGAAGCCATGCGGTATAGTGGGATAGAGATAGGTTGGGTACCTGGAGCCAAGTCAATACAGAAATTGATATCACGATCTAGTGGCATGCCTGGAAGATCAGAAGGAAATACATCGGAGAACTCTTGGACTACGGGCACTGAATCAGTTGCTGGAGCCTCTGCAGTAGTATCCCGAACATAAGCTAGGTAAGCCAAACAACCCTTCTAAACCATATGTCGAGCCTTCAGAAAAGAGATAACCCGGCTAGATGCACTGATGAGCGACCCCTTCCACTCCAATCTAGGCAGCTCTAGCATCGCCAAGGTAACAGTCTTGGCATGTCAATCAAGGATGGCGTGATATGGGGATAACCACTCCATGCCCAGGATGACCTCAAAGTCGGTCATATCAAGAAGTAGAAATCTGCTCTAGCCTCATAACCACAGAATGTAACAATGCAGGACCAATTGACCCAATCCAAAACAATAGAATTACCCACTAGAGTGGACACATAAACAGGAGTACCCAAGGACTCAGGAGGAACATCCTAGAAATGAGCAAATAGAGATGACACATATGAATAGGTATACCCTGGATCAAATAATACCGAAGCATCCCTACCATAGATAGAAATAATACCTGTGATCACGGCATCTGAGGCCACTGCATCTGGTCTGACCGGAAAAGGTTAAAACCTAACTGGAGCACTGACTGGCTGGTCTCCACCTGACTGACCTGTAACTGGTTGGCCTCCACCTGCCTGGCCTCCACCTATAGGACGGCCCCTACCTGCCTGCCCTCCGCCTTTGGGCAGCCGGACGGCTGGTGCTAAAATCATGGGCTGATGATCCTGCTGTACTGCCTTGCCCCAAAGTCTGGGACAAAACCTTTTCATGTGGTCAGGATCCCTGCACTCGTAACAATCCCTTGGAGTGGCGGACTTCTTCCCTGAAGTCTTACCCTGAATAGCTGGTGGACGGTAGGAACTCTCTGGCAAGGCACTGAAATAAGGTCGAACTGGTGCACCCCGAGGAAGCGGCAGTGCATATATGTAGGCTTGCTAGGCTGACGTCTCGCAAACTGACCTCTGCCCCCAGGTGGAGCACCACTAACCCTCCAGAATAACAAAATCGCTTGTCCCACGGCATCTTCTTTCGGCCCCGCTGACGATAACCCTCAATCCTCTAAGCTATCTCCGCAAACTAGCTGGCAAGAATCCCTATCTCGAACTCTCGGGCCACAGTGGTCTGAATACCGGAGTGCAAACCCGCAACAAACCTCTGTACTCTCTCCGCCTCAGTAGGAAGTATCATAAGTTCATGGCGAGACAACTAGAGAATCTCGCCTCGTAATCGGTCACTAACATCTGACCCTGCTGGAGCTGCTCAAACTAAAACCGTAGCTCTTCCCTCTCAGAGGGTGGAATATATCTATCTAAGAAAAGGCGTGTAAACTGATCCCAGTTCATGGGAGGAGAACCTGCTGGTCTGCCAAGAAGATGTGACTGCCACCACCTACGGGCCCTGCCCTCCAGCTGGAAGGTAGTAAAATCCACCCCATGGGACTCCAAAATCCTCATGTTGTGTAGTCTGTCCCTTCACCGATCAATAAAGTCCTGGGGATCCTCGTGTCGCTCTCCCCAAAGACAGGAGGCTGTAGCCTGGTCCATCTGTCCAATAGCGTATGTGGACCGCTGGTCGTAGCTAGTATGGGCTCCGGTATAGCTGCTGCCACTGGCTGGGCTCCGCCCATGGGTAGTGTGCCCGAGGTTTGATATACAGCAGCTGCATGCCCAGGAGCCTGAGTAGTAGGGGTCTGTGCTCCCCCTCCCACCCGAGATATGGTTGGGTCCGCTGTAAATAAACTAGCTTGAGTCATAGTGTACATGAACCGTAACATACGGCCCATGACCTCCTGGAAGTCCGGTGCTGACATGAAATCTATCGACGCTGGCTCTGCCGCAGGCACCTCGCCTTGCTCCTCAGTAATAGGATCCTCTACTGGATCTACTGGTGGCATAGCTAGAGCAACTATGGGACGTCCTCGTCCCCTACCTTGGGCCAGTGCCCTCCCCCGGCCTCTGCCTCGGCCTCTAGTAAGGGGAAGCAGTTCCTCCCGGGTCTGGAACATCCTCCGCACGCGTTCTCACCATCTGTGAGAGAATAAGAGAAGGCTACTTAGTACAACATCAACTGCATGATAGGAGATGAAGAAGGAGTATTTTCCTAACACCCTATAGTCTCTCGAAGATAAGTACGAACATCTCCGCATCGATCCGCAAGACTTTATTAGGCCTGCTCATAACTTGTGAGACCTACGTGAACCTAGTGCTTTGATACCATGTTGTCATAACCCAATTCCTCCTATAGGTAGTGATGGCGTCCAACGTTACCGCTAGGCAAGCCAACAGTAAACTAATCAGGTGACCTTTTATTTTAGTAATTTGAAATAGTTGATTTTTAATTATTCAATAAACAAGTAGCAATACAGTTAAAATTATAAAATAACTAGTTATAAAAACAAATGGGATGTAGTAACTTCTCAAAATCAACAAGTGTCTACTAGCATAATCTCCAAGACCTAGTGTCACAAGTATATGAGCTACCAGTAGAATATACAAAAGAATACTACACTACTGTCTGAAGTGAAATAGACAAAAAATAAAAGCAAAAGAAAGACTCTGATGCTGCGGAACGGGCTCGGAAGGAAGCTCACCGCAACGTCTCGTGGAATCAAGGATGCGCGTCGGGATGATAACCAGATGCACCTGCCTCAGATCTTGCACGATTAGTGTAGAAGTGTAGCGAGAGTAAATAACAACATGTACCCAGTAAGTATCTAGTCTAACCTCGAAGAAGTAGTGACGAGGGGTCGACTTCGACAGTTACTATGGGCTAACAATAAAATAATGGAACTTCCAAATAAATATAAATGAACCGAAAACTCAATAACAAGAAATAAATAAAGAATTCTCTTACTGATAGTAAGTCCCAAATAAGTTTTCATCATTTAACAATTTAACCCCTTAAACCAATAAAGCAATATCAAGTATAATTGGACTCTAAGTATTATTACGCACGAACTATGCCTAGGTCGTACGGCCCAATCCATAATACAAATATACATATTGTGCACTGCCGGGGGTCAAACAGCACGAACCATAGATGCATCTATTAATCTGCCGAGGAGAATGGCCCGCTCCCATGAGAGTAGTGAAACTTACCTCGCTCGCGGAACTACTTGCAATGCGAGTGGACATAATTTTCTCAAAGTTATTATATAATTCTTCAAATCTTTCCAAAAGTGAGGAGTATAAACAGGAAGTTTTAAAACTTGAAATCGTCAATCTCAGCTTTATTCAGGACAATTAATAAGCATAATCAAATAACGGCGCCAACAAAGCATGATGCAGAGCTAAGACTACCCAGACATCACATGGAATATAGCTGCGCACGGACTCTCGTCACCTAGTGCGTACATAGCTCCCCATACAAGTAATTTACAACAAAACACACCTAAGGGGATGTGTTCCTCTTACAAGGTTAGAAAAGAGACTTACCTCGTTTCAAAGCTTACTTTCCGATCCACAAATGTGCTTTGAACCCCCAACTCGGTGCCAAACGACTCGAAACTAGTCAAATATTATATAAAATAATCAATACATGTTGAAAAGTCCATATCCTAAATATTAAAGTGATTTCCCAATCTTAATCGAAGAATTCCTAAAATTCACCTCCAGGCCCACGTGTCCGGATTTCGAAAATTTTCGAAGAAAGTTGTTACCGATAACCTCATGAACTCAAATATATGATTTTCACTAAATTCCCTAACCATTTTCGTGGTCAAAACCTATATTTATCAAAACCTAGGTTTTTCATCTAAACCCATGATTTTCACAAATTTTACATGTTAAAATCTACCCATCACCTATGTATTAAAGTTACATTAGGTAGAAATTACTTACCTTAAATAGCTAGGTCGAAATCCCCTTTTTGAAACTCCAAAATCGTCCAAGAGTGTAATAAATGAACCCAAAAATGGCTAAGACCCGATTCTTAAAACACACTGCCCTGCTGCCCTCTTCTTTGCGTACACGGAACAAGCCCCTCTTTCGTGAAGGCAAACGGTCAGGCCTAGAAAAGCTTGGCCTACGCGAATGCGACCAGGGCCTCGCGAACATGGCGTACCAGCCCTACGCTATGCGAACGCGAGGGCAACTTCGCGAACGCGTAGGCCTGGGACCTCAAGGCTCCGCGAACATGAAGGGCAAATTCCCCCACTGCCCAAATTCTTGATCGCGAACGCGTGGGTCTTTCCGCATTCGCGAAGAAGGTAACCAGAATTGGAATTTTTAGTTTTCCTAACTCAGCTCCGGGCAGTCTAAAACACCCCCGAGCCTCTTGAAATCCCGTCCAAACGCACCAACAAGTCCATTAACATGATACGGACCTGTTCGAACTCTTGAAACGTGTCAAACAGCAATAAAACCAAGAATCACACCCCAAAACCAAATTGAATCAAGTTATGAACTTCAAGTTTCCAAATCACTCCGAGCGCGCTAAATCATACTTAGACTACTTGGAATTACACTAAATTTTGCGTGCATGTCTTAAATCACCATACAAAACTATTCCTGATATCAAAAATCCCAATTGGACCTCGATAACACCAAAATCTATTCCAAACCCTATTTAAATAACTTTAAAACCTTCAAAGAGCAACCTTTCACTATTAGGCGCTGAAACGCTCCCAAGTCACCCAAAACTCGATCCGAACATACGCCCAAGTCCAAAATCATCATAAGAACCTATTGGAATTGTCAAATCCCAATTCCGATGTCGTTACTCAAAAAGTTGACCGAAGTCAAACTTAGCCATTTTAGCCAACCTTAAGGAACCAAGTGTTCCGATTTAACCCGAACCCTTCCAAATCCCAAACTAACCATCCCAACAAGTCATAATCCAGTAAAAGCACGTACGAGGAGTCTTATTTAGGGGAACGGGGTAATAAAAAGCAAAAGGACTGATTGGGTCATTACAAGAAAGGAGAAAAGAGTTAATAATTCTTTTAGAACAATCCGATCTGAAATGGAAGGATAACCCCTGACAAATCATGTCCGGGTATTTTGATACAGCATCATATGCTACCATTGCTTATAAATACAAAATGAATTACGAGCTAATTCTTTCATCTACTGGTTCAGCTGAAATTCAACATTTTATCCAGCTAATACAAAGAGAATTTATAATTTCTCTAAGATTATTATAAAGAAGGTACTAACCTCAGATGAATGGGGAATGAGTACATTAAAGGAAAGAGAATATACTCATCCAAGGCAGAAAGCCTCGGTAAAGTTCAACTACTGGGATTATAGTGAAAGTTTTAATAAAACTTTCTTATATGAGTAACTAATAGAAAACACACTTGGTTCATAAAATTATGTTCCAATTTGTTTGAACAACAGATACCAAATTGGTTCTGTAAATGATGGATATCATATGGTCCATTATTGGAAATACTACCGCCAATTTTTAAGAGTTTATATACTTAATGGGTAGATATATCTCCCAAAATTATTGCATTACAAAAAGATAATATCTTTTTTAATGGCATAGCAATAATGTATTTTTTCATGGAATTCTCTATTCCATGAATTATGAAATGGGATGTAGAAGTCAGTCAAAACAGAGAACAAATTACTTCAATCAGACCAGCCAGGAAAAATTTATGGTCAAGAGATTATTGAAGAAATCCAAAAGAAGATTGAAGCTTATAGCACATAAGAAAAGACCAATGCCAAAATGAAAGAATTGAGTCCATTCCAGCAAGTCACTAGACGGCTTCAAATGAGAAAAAGGAGTTATCTCTAAAAAGGAAATTATTGCTTCCTATTCTGAAGAAATAAAAAGAGATCTAGTAAAAAATTTCGAAGTTGAAATGTCAGATGATGTTCAATGGCTTTAATAGGAAATACTACAGATGAAGAAACATGTTTGGTAGGAAAAGCCCAAGAAAGCCAACAAGAACAGGTCAATTTAGAAGAAATTAAAGAATTCCTGAAGAAAATGAAGGAAGAAGTGGAAGAATCTTCCATCAAAATGATAAAGGAAAAGGTAAAGCATGAAAAGATAGTGAAGTCCCCACAATTGAATAATTAAGGTAATAAAGACGAAAAACTTTAATAAAGTATCTGACCCCACCATGAGAGGTTGTCAGGAATCTACTTTTATAAAGTTAATTGTCCATTTCTCTTTTTGGTTCTTCTTTGTCAGCCATAATGTAATTATTTTGTCGGCCATTTCACTGTTTAGTTTTTATTTTTTTTAAACCGACCAATTATATAAGGATCTCAATTCTTTAGTAAGAAGCAGGCTTTTCTGGAACCAGACCTTAGGAACTCTCTCTCTCTCTCTCTCTCTCTCTCTCTCTCTCTCTCTGTAAAAATATCTTTGTATTCAGTTATTATTGAAAATAAAATCGGAAAAGGTCACTTGGCCACAACCTCAGTAGTCTTAGGTACTATTTAATTTAGTTTTTGATATATTAAAAGGCTTATAAGCATAGAAATAATTTTATAAAATCCAATACGCTTAATACATGCTACAAATGTGGCAGAATAGGCCATTATGCTAGAGATTGTAAGGTCAAGGATAAGATTAAGAAACTTGATCTAGATGATAATATTAAAGACTCTTTGTACAAGATTCTGTTAAATTCCTCTCGGGATAATTCACCGGAGAATAGTGACAGAGAAAATTCATCAACTAATGAAGATCTAAGAGCTCTAAAGGAGGAGGAATACCTTCCTTCAGATGACGAATGTGAATGTGAACCCTGCAAACAGAATCAAGATCACTGTTGTAATAACAACACAGATGATGAGTTTTTTTTAATATTTATTCTCAATTCAAGGACTTAGAAGTCAATGTCCTGACCAATGATAGTTTACTAGAGCTTCTCAAGATTATCAAAAAACCTAGATGAGAACTTTTCGGAAATTGGTTTTTTGATAATTTTGATAAGAAATTAATAAAATTCTTTCAAGATGATTTTTATAATGATATTAGTAGTCACAATAAGATAATCGCTTTTGTGCCATGGTTTATGTCTAAATATGCTGATGGTTATATTTCCATGCTAGAAAGAGATTATAACTCAATAGTGGTAAAATTACTAGATCTGTATTTCCCCCACAAACATCTTTCGAAATGGGAGAAAATGATAAAGTAATTTATTAAACTGCATTTTCAAAATTATTTGATAATGATACTGGTAAAATTACTGCTAGAAATTTGAATTTTATATATATATATATATA
>MCJB01053046.1:7084-20989 GCA_002018475.1 Nicotiana obtusifolia
CTCGAACCGAGGAATAGAAATCAACCCCGAGAAAATCAGAGCCATCGAAGACATAACGATTGTAGACAGTGTGAAAGCTGTGCAGAAACTGACAGGTCGGATAGCAGCCCTAGGCCAATTCATCTCGAGGTCATCCGACAGGAGCCCAAGAACATCTGCAGCATTGTCATCATATCGTATTATCATCCCCTATCGAAAAAGGATGTTATCCAAACGCATTTCATGTAATTGTAGTAAAACTTGACATCAATTCTTCAACTTGCTGAAAAAGAAGAACGAATTCTCATGGGGTCCAGAATGTCAGCGTGCAAGAAAAGATTAAAAGGTATCTTTCCAGTCCACCTTTGTTGCACACGCCAAAAACGGGTGAGCAATTATACCTTTACCTTGCTGTTTCGGAAGTAGCAGTGAGCGGGGTCCTGGTCCGAGAAGAACAAGGAATGCAATTCCCCATTTACTATGTCAGTAGAACACTAGGTGAGGCCGAAACTAGGTAGCCACATTTGGAAAAGTTAGCACTCGCTTTATTGAGTGCCTCTAGGAAGCTAAAACCCTACTTCCAATGCCACCCCATATGTGTAGTGACAACTTATCCCCTTGGAAATATTATGCACAAACCTGAGCTATCAGGTCGATTGGCCAGGTGGGCCATCGAGATAAGCCGATACGATATTGAATATTGGCCTCGAACCTCGATCAAGTCTCAAGTGCTAGCAGATTTTGTCGCCGACTTTACGCTGTCGCTTATTCTCGAGGTCGAGAGAGAACTAATGACCGAATCGGGGACTCCTTCGGGAGTGTGGACTTTGTTCACAGACGGCGCCTCTAATTCGAAAGGATCGGGGCTTGGTATCGTACTTAGACCCCAACCTGGGAACACAATTCGACAGTCTATTAAGACTGTAAAATTGACTAACAATGAAACAGAATATGAGGTTATGATTGTAGGTTTAGAGTTGGCAAAAAACCTGGGGGTAGAGGTAATCGAGGCCAAATGTAATTCCCTCTTCGTAGTCAACCAAGTAAACAGGACATTCGAGGTCAGAGAGGGGCGCATGCAAAGGTACGTGGACAAGCTTCAGGTCACACTACATGGGTTCAAAGAATGGACCCTACAACACATACCGCGAGAGCAAAATAGTGAGGCTGATGCCCTCGCCAACTTAGGGTCATCAGTCGAAGATGGAGAGATCGATTCTGAAAAGGTCGTACAACTAGTGAGGTCGGTGGTGGAAGAAGGCCATGCCGAAATCAACTCAACAAGATTGACCTGGGATTAGAGAAACAAATACAGAGAATATCTCAGTTTAGGTAAGTTGCCATCGGATCCCAAAGAATCAAGAGCGTTACGCACCAAGGCAGCCCGATTTTGTTTGGCCGGCGACGGAACCCTATACGGAAGAACATTCGAAGGTCCCCTCGCCATATGTCTTTGGCCCGGTGACACCAAATACATCTTAAGGGAGATACACAAAGGCACATGCGGCAATCACTCCGGCTCCGAATCCTTGGTTCGAAAAATAATTCGGGCCGGTTATTATTGGATCGACATGGAGAAAGATACGAAGGAGTTTGTACGCAAGTGCAGCAAATGCCAAAGGCACGCACTTATGATTCACCATCCCGGAGAGACATTGCATTCGGTCCTATCGCTGTGGCCGTTCATGAAGTGGGGGATGGACATCGTCGGCCCTCTTCCTCGTGCACCAGGTAAAGCTCAATTTTTTATTTTCATGACTGACTACTTTTCCAAGTGGGTGGAAGCACAGGCTTATGAAAAGGTCAGGGAAAAGGAAGTGATTGACTTCATATGGGACCATATTATTTGCCGATTTGGGATGCCCTTAGAAGTCGTATGCGATAATGGCAAACAATTCGTTGGCAGCAAAGTAACAAAGTTCTTCGAAGACAACAAGATCAAGAGAATATTTTCAACTCCATATCACCCCAACGGCAACGGTCAAGCCGAGTCAACCAACAAGACTATAATTCAATACTTGAAGAAAAGGTTAGCCGACGCAAAGGGAAAATGGAGGGAAATGCTGCCCCAGGTTCTATGGGTATATCGCACAACCGAGAAAACTAGCACCGGGGCCACCCCATTCTCCCTAGTCTACGGTGCTGAGGCACTGATACCAGTCGAGGTAGGAGAACCGAGCATCAGGTTCCGATACACAATCGAAGAATCGAACCGGGAAGCTATGAACATCAGCCTGGAACTTTTGGATGAAAGAAGGGAAGCGGCCCTTGTTCGGATGGCGGCGCAGAAACAAAAAATTGAAAGGTATTACAATCGGAGAGCCCATCTCCGATACTTCAACATTTGGGACTTGGTACTCAGAAGAATTACACCCAACGGTCGAGATCCAAACAAAGGAAAACTAGGACCGAACTGGAAAGGGCCCTATACTATCTTGAAGGTTACCGGAAAGGGATCTTACAAGCTCGGAACTATGGATGGCAAGTAGCTGCCAAACAATTGGAACGTGAGCCACTTTAAGAGATATTATGGTTAAGGTAATAAATTTCATTTTTCATTTTGTTTGTTGATACTAACATCTTCAGGTAGCAAATAGAGAGACCTCAAGCCAGGAAACACGAAATGCTAGGACTGAAAGCACGCGTTGCAATCTTTTTTCCTTCGACAAGTTTTGTCCCAAATTGGGTTTTACGGCAAGGTTTTTAATGAGGCAACCAGGAGTCGTGCTAACTTGGATCGGTCGCTCATCGAAGATAATGATATTTGGTGCACAACTTCGATCGACCTTGAATATCTAGAGATTGATTGTCTATTTCGAATCTTTGCTTAGCTGCTTCAAATTCAAGGGGACTTCACACAGATCATTAGGATTCAATGTAAGGGTCAAACGGTCGAAAGTACCGTGCCCAAATAGATCGATCTGCCCCTGAAGCAAAGTTGTACAAGCGTATGAATGCTAATAAAGTTTCTTTGGCACCAATATTCTATTTCTGAGCCCAAGGGCCTCTTTGATTTTCATTACATTATCAAAAACTAACATTGTTCAAATGTTTACGCCAAATTCAGAGGGGAGTAAGACCTATTAAGGCAAACCCCAAATTTGGTTAAAAGGCTAAGGCCGTATTGAGTTAACAAAACTCGAAGGGAAATAAGACCAAATCAGGCAAATCCCAATTTATAAAAGGCTAAGGCCAAACCAAGCTAAATTCAAGAATGATTGAAACTTGCCAAGGCAAAACCTCGATTCTTTAAAAGGGCTAAGGCAAAATCAAGTCATTGAAGTTCAAAAGGGAACAAAATTTGCTAAGGCATGATCCTGATTTCTTAATAGGCCAAGGCCACATCGAACTAATAAAGTTTAGGGAGAAACGAAGCCTATTAAGGCAACTCCGAATTCATAAAAGGCTAAGGCCGAATCGGTTTAAAACCTGTTAAGACGGATTCAATTCCTTAACGGACCAGGGTCCCCTCGAGGTGTGGGACTTATTCGATCGTCCATAGAGGAAGAAAATCTATGGTGAAGTAAATTCTAGCTAAAGTAGGAAAATTTGCGAGATATGAAAATTTTAGAACAAAGTCAGACAAAAAAAGAAATTCCTTTGTATATGCAAATTAAAGTATGTTACAAAAAGGCCATATCATTTTACAGGCAACATCAATCAGAATCATCTTCTTCTTCCTCAGGGCAGGCCCGCCTCCGTGCTTCGGCTTCGATCTTTGCTGCTTCATCGACCTTAGAAGATAGATCGAAACCTCGAGCTTGTAGCTCCTCGAGGACGGAGAGACGGGTCTGGCACTTGGTGTATTCGACCAAAGTCTTTGATTGCTCCTGGGCGGCCTCAACATCAGCTCTGTATTGAGCTATCAGATCATCGGCATCGGCTTTGGACGTGGCAATCTCGGACTTTGCTGATTCCAGCTCGTTCACCAGAACATCTCGACTTGGGACTGAAGTGATTCGGTGCTCTTAGTCAGAACCCCGACATTTTCTTGTGCCTCCGAAATTTGCTCTTCCAAGGGAACTACGCGAGCCTGGAGGGTCTCCTTTTCCGAAGTCAATATATCGGCCTTGTCTCTCCATTCGCTGGTTTCTACCTTGGCCTCGCTTACTGCAGACCGAAGTTGATTTAATCGGTCAGTTTGCTGCCCTAGTTGGTCGATTGCTTTATCATGCTCTCTGCGCATGAAGTCCAGCTAGGCTCGAAGGTTCGACATCTCCCCCTCGAGTCGCTGGCGCTGTGCCTTTTCTTGTGCCTTTTCTTCCCTTTGCCGAAGGAACGCCTCGTGATGAAGCACCGAAGACTGCAAGGTGTAGGAAAAAAATAAAATAGTTAGTACAAGGCTAAGGGTAAGATAACGGACGCCGAACAGAGCCTATGAGGAAGTGTACCTTATTTGCCGCCTGTTGAGCCTCGTTGAATAAACAGGCCGCGTCCACTGCATACATTGCAGCCTGATCCTCTTCGGTCATCAAACAACGAAGGTAGCTAGCCACACCTACAGGCGCAGCCAAAGCCCTAGCATCTTTGGGGATGGTGAACTTTACTATCCTCTTTCGATCAGGATTGGAACTTGGAGCAGGAAATCTATCGACTAACTTAAGTCCGATAGATACTCCGCTCGTCTCGGCGGGGAGACTCCTTCTCGGCACTTCGAGCCCGAAGGTATCAGCCGATGGCACTTCGTTGAAGAACTCTTCGAAGGCTCCTGCCGATACCAGGCCTTTGCTCGGCGTGTGCGTCCTTGCGACCTGGGCTTCATTAAGGGTTGCCTCCAAAAAGGAGGGAGAATCCATTGTCTCTGGGAGGTCCGAGATTCCTTGTACTGCCTCCCCTGCATCGGCACATACCCTGGTCCTCGTCCCTGCCTCGAGATCCTCTGCTCGAGGGATGCAAGCTTCATCGACCGTTGGCTCGGGGACTGTCTGAGATGGTTCATTATTTAAAGTATCAAGGTTTCTGTCTTCCTCGGAGTCGTGGCTTAACCGAATAGCCAGGTCGGCCATTTTAACCCTACGAGCTATGCTTTTCTTCTTAACCCTCCTTTTCTCGGGCTCTGAGGTACCGGGGATTTCTTTTCTTTTCTTCTCTCCCTCCTTCTCCGAAACAGGGGAAGGACAAGAAGCCTCTCTATCGGTGGACGTCGGCCTCAATTGGGCATCCTTCGATAACCCTGTAAAGAAAAGAGGAAGTAAGATATCAGCAGTATCGATCACATATGGCAAGGAATGAGAACATTATTGAGCTCACCATGATTCATGGACTCCCAAAGGCCTTTCGATATTTCATTCCAAGCGCGCTCCGAGTAGGTCCTCTGAGCTACCACTTTCCGGACCCATTCCTCCAAGTGTTGAATCGCGGCCGGCATTTGATAAACGGCTACACCTTACAAAATATATCAGTAAGATATCGAAAGAAGAACAACATATGGATTTAAGTAGGGAAACTTACGGTTTATGTTCCACTTTTCAGGGAACGGCATGTCTTCTGCAGGGATAAGGTCCGAGGTTCTTATTCAAACGAATCGGCTCATCCAACCTCGGTCCTTGTCCTCATCAATGCTCGAAAACGGGGCTTTGCTGGCCCGGCGAGCAAGTTTTATTAGCCCCCCTCGGAAAATTCGGGGACTGTACAGTCGAAGTAAATGGTCAACGGTGAAGGGGTGTCTGTTGACCTTACTCACAAAAAAGCGGAAGAGGTGGACTATCCGCCAAACGGAGGGATGAACTTGGCCCAATGTAACGTTGTACCTTTTACAAAAGGCGACAATTATGGGGTCCAAAGGTCCCAACATGAAGGGGTAGGTATAGACGCTCAAGTAATCCTCCACATGGGTGGTAATCGCCTCATCCGGGGAGGGGACTACCACATCCGTGCCAACCCATTTACACTCCGTCTTCACCCTGTCAAGGATTTTGTTAGTGATCGAACTAATGTACCTAGCGACTGGTTCGCCCCGGCCCGGTACTGAAGAGGCCTTCTCCACCTTGAAGTCGGAGCCGGTCGAGCATCCAACCGGTATGAAAGCTTTTAGAGGAGGCTCCACCAAAGTTTCCTCAACAGTGGCAGGCTCAACCTCTTCGGCAGGTTGGGAGGAAGAAGGCTGTTGTTTTTGAGGGACAGATTTAGATGTTTTTGCCATTAGAGTAGAAGAGATGGGAGGCGAGCAAAGGGAAGTGTATGATAGAAGTTTGCTTGAGGCGCAAAAATACAGAGAGCAAAAGCAAGAAAAATTCAAACGACGCAAAACCTGGGAATTGAAGAATGGAGGGGCTATTCAAAAGCGGCAGTTTGAAACACAAGATGGGAAAACATTAATTGGTATTTGCAGAAGTTACAGGGTTTGTCGCCAACTGGGACACGAAAGGACCTTTTTTGATAATGGCCACGTGCGTCATCATGCTGCCGTCATCAATCAACAAGACGTTTTTATGTTATCTGATTTGACGCTTCGAACTTCGTGTCGTACATAATAAGTGTGTTCTCACTTAAACTAATCTTGAAAAGCGGCGACTCATATCGTTTCTTGTCATTACTCTCCAATAAACGAGGGGACTATCTGTATGGGGTCAGATACGATCAAGCACATAAGAAACACCGGTCTTGAGTTACGATTATCGGTGTAACTTGAGGTCGGTCTTCTGTAGATCGAAACCGACACTTCGAGAAGGGAAGTTCGAGGTCAGGCGTCATCGGGATAAAGTTCGAAGCCAAGGTATTTGAGATAAAGTTGTTGAGACCGGTCTAAGTAAAGCATCTTATGGTGAAAATATCAGATTCTCATAACGGAAGGACTGAAAATCTCATGGCTTGTAAATATCTCGGTGGGAATCACGGCCCAAATCAGCAAAGACGTTGAACCCAATAATTTTGAGGGATCTTTTACCCTGTAATTAGGTCTTTTACCTTGTATAGGATTCTTTTCTCCTCCTATATAAAGAATTCAACCCTATTGTCTACAAAAAACAACATACGATCAATATAACAGTTAGCATATTTTGACTATCTACTTTATAAAATACTTATTTCATTATTGTTCGTTCCGTCGCAGCTAAACTACTCAACTTTGGTGGTTTGTTTGTTTGTTCTTTCATTTATTTAAATCAGCCTTTATTTTTATCGTTTCTTCTTTAATTATATCAGGCCAAATCACGTATCCTTAATACCATGTATAAATTCAATTGTTACCCGTAGTTCAAGGTAAATAAAAATTTAAGGTTCGTAATGGACGAAAAAAATTCATATCCTATTAGATGCAAAGGAGTTGTAATGATAGTATATGGTTAAAGTCAGCATCTAGCACAAAACGTATATGAAGATATTAGTAAGGGACAACCTGAATGAAGTACATTTTGTCTTTTATTAAAAGAAATACAAATAGATGTAATCGCCTTCTAATTATTTTTTTAAAGACTTAACTACATGAGGTTTCTTGGAATGAATAATTTTTCACATGTAAAATATATCCTCTTTAGAAACAAAAAAAAAGTACATATACCTCACGACTCTTTTGCTTTGCTAACTGATGAATAAGAGGCTTATGTTTGGATGAAAAAAAAAAGATAGGAACGGAACTCACGAGCTCAAACGTGGAAATTAACAAAAACATAGTGCACAAATTTGCTTGGAAAGACCCTAACGTAGGGCATCGGACATCTCAGCTTAGGACATTTTCCAAGCGCCTCATTGCGGGACAAAGTCCTAAGGTAAGTGTATGGGATCGAATTCGATCGCTTGTATAGGCAATATCGGTTTCGAATTCGTACGACCGGCGTCGATTGGAGTCACTGCTCGATAGGCCGAGATCGAGACATCGAGAGGCGAAGGCCAAGATCGGATCCCATCGGAATGGAGCTCGAAGCCAAGGTGCCCGAGACAAGATCGATGAGGCCGATTATGGTAAAACACCCTAGGGTAAAATTATCAGGTTTGCGTAACTCAAGGACCAGAAATCCCGTGATACGTAAATATCTCGGCAGGAATCACGACAGAAATCAGTAAAGACGTTGAAGCCATTAATTCTAGGAATATTTTTACCTTATGGATAGGTTTTTTACCTTGTATAAGACTCATTCCCCTCCATATATAAAAGGGCAGTACCATTGTAAAAGATCATACAACGAACGATCAATATACACAAAGCTACAGTCTATTCTACTTACTTTCTCGATCTATCTGCTTCATATTTTATTTTAGAGGATTCTGCCACAGTAAAGGTACTCAATATTGGTGATTTGCTTTCTTTCTTATTTACTGAATTTAGTCTCTATTTTTATTCATTCTTTATTTGCATCAAATCAAATCGCGTATCCCTAAAATCACGTACAAATTTAATTGTTATCCGTAGCTAAGGGTAAACAGTTTGGCGCCTACCGTGGTGCTAAGGATAATAGTGAACGTTTGATACAATTTACTGTCACACAAATTATTTTACGCTTGTTCTTTGGAGAACTTTTATATTTCATGTTACAATTCAACCATGTCGCACTCACAATCTGTGCCTCAGTACGTCGATGGCGAATTTGACCACCAGGGTGAAAACAACAACGTAGCGCCCGGTGATGAAGTTCCGGTCGACGCTAATTCACAAATGGCGGTCGATGTGGATCGGATTACCAGCCCATCAAATAGTGTTTGTAAGGAATACCGTTCGACAACTCAAAACGACGAAGGGGATAGGATTAACCTCAGGATGATCTTCGACATGTTGAAAGCACAGCAAGCGGTCATTGCCCAACTGCAAAATCAGAGCCAAATTTCAAATAAGGTTGAGGCCGGCCCTTCTCAGAGAACCATCCCCGAAAATGAACCAATCGTAGAGGAACTGAGCGAAGGCGAATCGGGGGCGAATTTCGGGATCATGAAGATGCTCGAGGAACTAACCAGACGAGACGAGTCTGGCGAGAAGAAGATCGAGGCCAATGACAAAAAGGCGGAGACATATAATTTGAGGGTGGATCAAATCCCAGGAGCACCCCTGATATTGAAAGGTTTAGATTCAAAGAAATTCGTGCAGAAACCTTTCCCGTCAAGCGTCGCCTCAAAACCCATACCGAAGAAGTTTCGCATGCTGGAAATTCCCAAATACAACGGGACATCTAATCCAAACGAGCATGTGACAGCGTACACGTGCGCCATAAAGGGAATTGTTCTAGAAGACGACGAGATCGAGTCCGTTCTCTTGAAGAAATTCGGAGAAACCTTGTCAAAGGGGGCAATGACTTGGTATCACAATTTGCCCCCGAATTCCATCGATTCTTTTGCCATGCTTGCGGATACCTTCGTAAAAGCTCATGCGGGTGCCATCAAAGTAGAGACGCGGAAATCGGACCTATTCAAAGTTAGGCAAAGGGATAACGAGATGCTTAGGGAATTTGTATCTCGCTTTCAGATGGAACGGATGGACCTACCACCGGTAACTGATGATTGGGCCGGTACAGCCCTTCACCTAAGGACTCAACGCTCAAAGTTCAACGGCTTCACAGCAGCTTAAACAGAGCTTGATTGAATATCTAGCCCCCACATGGGCGGATATACACAACCGATATCAGTCGAAGATCAGGGTCGAGGATGACCAACTTGGAGCCCCCTCGGGATCTACTTACCCCATCAGAGCTCATGATAGGGTTCAAATTGATATTTATCGAGAACCAAGATCGAGCAGAGACAGGCATCGACCATATCCTGGGGACCGAAAAGTCATTCCAGCAAGGCAGGGCTCCCTGAGACAAGAAAAGAGGAACGATCATAATCGGAATTATCGAGGACCCTTGGCGAGAAACAACTTCGAGAGAACCACTGGTCATCGAGAAGTACCGCGACTATCCGAATAAATTCAACTTCGATTCAGCTACTCTCGTGTCGGCCATCGGTCATATTAAGGATACTAAGTGGCCTCGACCGCTGCAATCGGACCCAGCCAAGAGAGACCCCAGTTTGATATGTAAATATCATGGCACGCATGGGCACAGGACAGAAGACTGTCGACAGCTGAGATAGGAGGTGGCACGGTTGCTCGAAAATGGGCACCTTCAAGAGGTTTTGAGCGACCGAGCCAAAAACCATTATGGGAACAGGAATAAGCCAATGAACCAGGAGGAGCCTCAACACACAATCAATATGATCATCGGCGGGGTAGATACGCCCCAAGGTCCGGTATTAGAACGCACTAAGATATCCATTCCCCGGGAAAAGCTCACTCGGGATTATGCAATGGAGGGAATCTTGCATTTCAGCGAGGAGGATGTAGAAGGAATCATGAAACCCCACAACGACGCTTTAGTAATATCGGTGCTTGTACATAAAACGAAGGTAAAGCGTGTACTGGTCGATCCTGGTAGTTCGGCCAACATAATCCGATCGTGGGTTATCGAACAGCTCGGGCTGACAGACCAAATTATCGCTGTAGTTCGGATTCTCAATGGTTTCAACATGGCGTGCGAAATGACCAAAGGGGAAATAACATTCTTGGTAAACACTACTGATACCATTCGAGAAACAAAATTCTGCGTGATTGACGGAGACACGAGGTACAACGCCCTGCTCGAGAGACCGTGGATTCAAGATATGAGAGCGGTACCCTCAACACTGCACCAAGTGTTGAAATTCCCATCGATTGATGGGATCGTAACAGTTAACGGAGAACAGCCTACCGCGAACGTAGTAGAAGAAGCAGTACCGAAACCAACAGCTCCTTTCCAAAGAATCAAATAGCAATCACAGGCATCGCCTTCAACAAACGAAGGTGAACAGCAGCATCTCAAAGATAACGACTACGGGGTTCCCCAGTCATACGTCGGTCCCGATGAATCTAACGCAACTAAATCAACGGTCGAGGAACTCGAGCAAATTTCACTCCGAGAAGACTCGCCGGATCGAAAGGTATACCTGGGCTCTGGCCTAAGTTCCGAGCTCAGGACAAAACTTATACAATTTCTTTTAGCTAACGAAGATTCTTTCGCTTCGTCCCATCTCGACATAACAGGGATACCACAAACTAAGCATCGATCCAAATTTCTGGCCTGTCAAGCAAAAAAGGAGGCCTCAATCCGAAGTCAAACAAGCGTTCATCAAGGATGACGTAACTAAGCTTTTAAATATAGGGTACATTCGGGAAGATAAATACCCAGAATGGTTAGCAAACATAGTTGTAGTTCCTAAAAAGGGAAATAAATTAAGAATGTGCATAGATTATAAGGATTTAAACAAGGCGTGCCCTAAAGATTCTTTTCCCTTACCCAATATCGATCGCATGATCGATGCCACTGCTGGCCACGAGACACTTAGCTTTCTCGATGCTTACTCTGGCTATAACCAAATACGAATGGACCAGGATGATCGGGAAAAGACATCCTTCATCACTAAGTATGGTACATACTGTTATAACGTGATGCCATTCGGGTTAAAGAATGCCGGGGCCACTTATCAACGCCTAGTAAACAAAATGCTCGAAGAACAACTAGGAAAATCATGGAGGTTTACATTGATGATATGTTAGTTAAGTCCCTGCGAGCAGAGAACCATTTGAGCCATTTGCAGGAGACATTCGATGTGTTGAGACGGTACAACATGAAGTTGAACTCGGAGAAATGTGCATTTGGAGTGGGCTCAGGAAAATTCCTCGGTTTCATGGTCTCGAATCGAGGAATAGAAATAAACCCCGAGAAAATCAAAGCCATCGAAGACATTACAATTGTAGACAGTGTAAAAGCCATACAAAATCTAACAGGCCGAATAGCCGCTTTGGGCCAATTCATCTTGAGATCGTCCGATAAGAGTCACTGATTTTTCAACTTGCTGAAAAAGAAGAACGATTTCTCGTGGACTCCGGAGTGTCAGCACGCATTAGAAGAACTTAAGAGGTACCTCTAGCCCACCTTTGCTGCATACACCAAAAACAGGTGAGCGACTATACCTCTACCTTGCCGTCTCGGAAGTAGCAGTAAGTGGGGTCCTGGTTCGAGAAGAACAAGGTACGCAGTTTCCTATTTATTACGTTAGTAGAACCTTAGGTGAGGACGAAACTAGATACCCGCATTTGGAAAATTAGCACTCGCTTTATTGAGTGCCTCCACGAAGCTAAAACCCTACTTCCAATGCCATCCCATATGTGTAATAATGACTTACCCCCTGAGAAATATAATGCACAAGCCCGAGCTATCCGGCCGATTGGCCGAATGGGATATCGAAGTAAGTGGGTACGATATCGAGTATCGGCCCCGAACTGTGATCAAATCTCAAGTGTTGGCGTATTTCATCGCCAATTTTGCGCCGTCGCTAATACCCGAGGTCGAGAGAAAATTAATGACCGAATCGGGGACTCCTTCGGGAGTGTGGACTCTGTTCACAAACAGCGCCTCGAACGCAAAGGGATCGGGGCTTGGTATCGTGCTAAATCCCCTTACTGGGAATACAATTCGACAGTCTATCAAGACTATAAAATTAACTAACAACAAAGCGGAATATGAAGCTATGATTGCAGGTTTAGAACTGGCCAAAAGCCTGGGGCGGAGATAATCGAAGCCAAGTGCGATCTCTCCTCGTAGTCAATCAGGTGAACAGGACATTCGAAGTCAGAGAAGGGCGAATACAGAGGTATTTGGACAAGCTTCAAGTCACACTACATAGGTTCAAAGAATGGACTTTGCAACACATACCTCGAGAGCAAAATAGTGAGGCCGACGCCCTCGCCAATTTGGGATCATCGGTCAAAAATTAAGAGATCAGGTCCGAGAAGGTCGTACAACTTTTGAGGTCGGTGGTGGAGGAAGGCCATGCCGAAATCAATTCAACGAGTTTGACGTGGGATTGGGGGAACAAGTATATAGAGTATCTCAGCTCGGGTAAGCTCCCTTCGGACCCCAAAGAATCGAGAGCATTACGCACAAAGGCAGTTCGGTTCTGTTTATTCGATGATGGAACCCTATTTAGGAGGACATTCGGTGGCCCCCTCACAATATGTCTGGGACCGGGTGACACCGAGTATATCTTAATGGAAATACACGAAGGCACATACAGGAATCATTCTGGCGTCGAATCCATGGTCCGAAAAATAATTCGAGCCGGCTATTATTGGATCGATATGGAAAAAGATGCAAAGGAGTTCGTTCGCAAGATGTAACGAGTGCCAAAGACACGCAACAATGATCCATCAGCCCGGGGAGACGCTGCATTTGGTCATGTCGCCATGGCCATTCATGAAATGGGGGATGGACATCGTCGGCCCTCTCCCCTACACACCAGGTAAGGCTTAGTTCATTCTTTTTATGACTGACTATTTCTCCAAATGGGTTGAAGCACAGGCATACGAGAAAGTTAGGGAAAAGGAGGTGATCGACTTCATCTGGGATCATATCGTATGTCGATTTGGGATGCCATCGGAGATCGTGTGCGATAATGGCAAGCAGTTTATCGGCAGCAAAGTGATGAAGTTCTTCAAAGACAACAAAATCAAAAGGATCCTATCGACGCCCTATCATCCCAACGGCAACGGACAAGCTGAATCGACCAACAAAACCATAATTCAAAACCTAAAGAAAAGGTTAACCGACGCGAAGGGAAAATGGAAAGAAGTATTGCCTGAAGTCTTATGGGAATATCGCACAACCGAGAAAACCAGCACCGAGGCCACTCCTTTCTCTCTAGTGTACGGTGCTGAAGCGTTGATACCAGTCGAAGTGGGCGAACCGAGTATCAGATTCCGCTACGCAGCCGAAGAATCGAATAGCGGAAGCTATGAATACCAATTTGGAATTATTGGATGAAAGAAGGGAAGCCGCCCTTGTTCGAATGGCCGCCCAAAAGCAAAATATTGAAAGGTACTACCACCGGAGAGCCCATCTTCGACATTTCAACATCGGAGACCTAGTGCTCAGAAGAATCACACCCAATACTCGAGACCCAAACGAAGGGAAGTTAGGGCCGAAC
>MCJB01053047.1:0-20989 GCA_002018475.1 Nicotiana obtusifolia
AAAAAAAAAAAAAAAAAAAAAAAAAAAAAGAGATCAAAATTGACAAAGGAGCAAATATAAAAATCTTATGGCGTGTAGACTACTGTAGACTGGAAAACGATTTAGTTTTTATTTTTCAATATGTATTTTTGATAGATCGAAAAATAACTAAATGTCCTATTTAGCAAGTAATTCAAGTTTTTCCTTATCAAAATGTATTGCACAAACTATGCTTTAATTTTACGTTATCTTTTTAGCGATTAAGAAAAAAAAAAAATCTGTGCACAAAGTATTCCATGAGGTCTAGAGAAAGACCGCACCCCAAAGGATGTGACGTAGACAGCCTACGGTAATACAAGCATTCATGGTTGTTTTCACAATAAAAATAAGGACATAACACAAGGATTTTCCAGGGTTCATTCATCCTAATACTACTATCGCTCAAACATACTTAACTTCAAAGTTATTACACTTTTAATAAACAATACTATACACTACACTTATTTACAACATTTTTGAAATATTGAGTGGATGTAAAAAAAAAAAAAAATCTTTTGGCTTAATCATTCGGTATCAGATATCTACCTATCAGATTGAGGAAAGTGCTTTTACCAAGAAATTTCTCTAGGTATTTACTAGTTGGACAAGAGAAAGTGCTTTTCACAAGGAATTTTTCAATTTTAGGGTTTAAATTCGAGACTTATGATTAATTAATGGGAGGGATATCGTCACTAAGAGGTAAAACAAATATTATTCTTTGTCAAGTGTATTGCAGTCTATAGCCAATAACATATTGAAATTTGGATACGTACATATGGTGACACATGTCATTAGTAGCTTACCTATTTGCCAACAATTTCGTTGTGCATCTCTAATCCTAAGAGCAAATATTATTGACACGTAGAATACCTGTTCAAGATTTATTTACCTAGTAGAATCTAAGTCATGCCCAGGATACAAGAGATCCCAACTACCATAAAATCTCCTTTTTTTTTTTAGATAACGAAACACCTAAGCAAATCTCGTAGCTAAAGAAGAACTTTTTGATCAAGTAACACGTTGTCTTTGATTTTTCTTCTTCTGGATAATAGGCACATCAAAATTATTAAAAAGAAAATATCAAAGAGAAAACGAAGGGGGGCAAGAAATATTTTGATTAAATCCACAATTAAAGGAGGAAGAAACTATAGTTTCAGGTGACAGATCTTTGAAAACGTTAAACCAAAATTTGCAGAAATCACCAAATATTGTTTATAGTCAAAGTTGTCTGGGTTAGTTCCTTAAGGATAGTAGGAGCCGAATCAACTGAGTCACTGATAAAGACCCTCTACTTAAAAAAAAATCATAAGAGAATGGACAAAAAATAGCTTGATTTATAACTGTTAATTTAAAATTAGCCACGATTTTAAAAGTAATAGAAATTAAGCCACTTTATCATGTAAAAATAAAATCTGAATAAAAAATCCCTTAAAAATCAGGAAAAATTCCAGCATAATATGCTGAAGTTCGAGTTCTTTACATATGACATTCCAACATAATGCTGGAGTCCCAAAATAATATGTTGGAAGTTATACACAAAAGTTTCATAATCCAGCATATTATACTGGAACTTTCTGTGTTTCAGCTAGGGTAATTTTGTCCAAATTATATTTTTGCATAACAAAAAATTATTTTTTAATAACTTTATAAATATTAACTATTTTTCAATTATTAATCCGAAAACTGGCTAGTCCATCCTATTTTGACCAAAGAATTGAGCGCATTTTGTAGCGTTTGGCTCCTTAATGGATCGAGTGTATGCAACACCGTAGACAACTTTGATATTAGTGATACATGAAAAATATTAGGAATCTATGAAACTAAATCTTGGAACATATATAGTAAGTATACTGAGAATTGAAATGTAGAGAGAGAAACTCCAACTTTTCACTAAAACTACACTACCTCATCATTCTTCTACCTCCTTGAAACTATCGAAAAATGACTAACAATTCACCCGTTCCCAACACTCATCCACCTGACCTAAGTTCAATGAACATTGATGACCCAATCCACAATACCAACCGTCTCCAATACCCAATACTATCTTGACATGCCGGCTGAAACATTAGAGGACCAACTCCAGAAAACTTCATTCCCCTCTCCACTGAAGACAAATCAAGGCTTATCTCTTCTTGGAAATACTCACTTATAGTTAAAGTGTTTGGCAGGAAAGTAGGACACTTAGCTCTCAAACAAAAATTACAAATTCTATGGAAACCCACAGAATCACTGTCACTCATTGATCTAGGGAATGAGTTCTTCCTCGTCAAATATCAAAAGGAAGAAAATACGAATTAGGCATTACATGAGTGTCCGTGGTTTGTGTTAAATCATTTCCTCTTAGTGAGATGATGGGAATCTAAGTTTCTAGCCTCTAGCGCTAAACTTACTTATAATGTCATCTTGTCTCGATTAACAGAGCTGTTCACGTAGTTCTATGATATTGACATCCTACAAAAAGTGAGAAATAAGCTAGGTAAATTCCTCAAAATCGATGCATGCACGTCATCTGCGATTAGAGGGCGCTATGCTCGAATATGTATCGAAGTACCCCTTGAAAAACCACTAAAGTCTCATATATTCATTGCGACCCATCGCCATCAAATCCTTTTTGAAGGACTTAATATGCTCTGTATCCTTTGTGGACGAATTGGCCATACTAATGCAAATTGCCTTATTAATCACACCTCAACAGGTACATCACAACAACTAAACAACAATTCATTGTCTAAAGAAAATGAAAGAAAAGAGATACAAGCTCTAGATTCAGAATGGAAGACAGTTATATTCCCCAAACGGCTTACAAAATCCATGGTGCGCGGACACACATCAATTTCAAGGAGCAAGGATACACATCCTTCAACTTCATGGAGTCCCCCTAAAGGACATCTACTACCAAACTCACATATGGAGGCGATTAAGGAAGATCATACAGGTACGAACTCAGTTAATTTTCATGCTAAACACTTACACCCTGTATTACCACAGCAATTAACTGCTAATAATCTACTAGCTGTCACTCCTCCTTTTCCGGGGCGAGACTTTACTAAACCTTTTTAATGGACAAAAGGCCTAATAAAACTCGAAAAGGGGTTTTCAATTTTTAAAAGTGACAAAGAGAGGATTAATCAGGAAAATTTAGAGTCGCCACCTGACAATTAGTTATGGTGTGCCAGGCCACCATTTTTAAAACTTAGACTCAAAGCCAAGTTCATACCAGAGATTTGGGCAAGGGGGTTCATTTGACTCAGGGAGAAGGTATTCGGCATTCCCCGGGTCTCGTGAAAGCCACGGTTGCGTACTAGATTTAGTTGGCTTTTAGAATATTTGAATTGAAACAAACACAAATAAGAGAAAAACAAACGCACAAGAGGTTCGAGGTCGTTCCCACCTAATAAAAGGAAAATAAAACTAAACTAAAATACTACGAGTTTCACTTTTGGTCTTCACATACAAATACCTCGGGGCATTCCCCGGAATGTCAAATACATAAGTCCTTCGGGGCATTCCCCGGATAAATTCAACTAGGGAACGACCTCTCACCTCAAAATTAACAAAACATCCTAGTATTGCCTACCTAAGTGTGATCCGCCTAAACATGCTACTAGCGAGCAATGTAATAAAATAAGAAAATAAGATCTAAAATAAAGAAAGATAAAAATTCAGTTCATGGCCTTGTTCTTTTAACTTTTATTTCATGCATTTAACCAAACCTGAACCAAAAACCCACGAAAAGACAGAAGAAGGGGTGAAATGGTATCGCCATTGGGGATATGCTATCGCACATCCCTCATGTGAACCATCAATTGCGCATAAAGGGTCGCAGATCAACACAAAATCTTAGGCAGTATCCAGTGTCAAAATGCGAGGCTATTTGCGATCGCAAATCGTGTATGCGAACCGCAGATTGCGCGCAAAGATCGCGAATCAGAACAGAATCCAGGGCACGATTTAATGTCGGAAATGCGGTCTCGTTTGCGATCGCATAACAGGTTTGCGAGCCGCAGAAGATATCGCAAATCAAACACAAAGTTTACCCAGAAAGAAGATGCGACGCAAGATGCGATCGCGTTTATGCAATATGGATCACAAACACAACTGCGGTGAGTGATTACAACCAAAATTGCGATCTGCGATTGTTACGTCAAAAACACGAACCGCATATTGATTATGCGATCGCATATCCAACTCCAAAAGCAGATTGGTCTGATTTTTAAACTAGTTTATGCTATACAAATCTCGTCTAGTAAACTCAGGAAAACGAGAAATGAACATTTTAACAGCTGCAACACCCTAAATCCAGTGCAACCAACGATCTAACACTACTATCGAGTGACCAACACAACGGTTCAGAACGAGGAAAGCAGCATATCATACGATGAAAGCAGAGATATCAAATGACGCAAACAAAATTACCCATCTAGAAGCAAGATGGGTAATTTTACGAGAGGCACTTGAAAATTTTACTACCCTAGTCAAAATATGGAACAACGACTATTTTGATAATATCTTTTTAAAAAAAAAAATATTAAGGCACGACTAGCAGGAATTCAAAAATCTCCAAATTACCCCACTAGCAACTTCTTACAAAACTTAGAAAGAGACCTTATATACCAATATAATCAAATTCTTATCCTTGAAGAAGATTTTTGGAAATTAAAATCACGCATTAATTGGCTTAACCAAGGGGACGCCAATACAAGATTTTTTTCATTTGTCTACCCTAAAAAGAAGGCGCCGTAATAGAATAATTGCTCTCAAAGATTCTTCAGTAAATTGGGTTTCAGATAACGAGCAACTTCAGGAATTAATTACGCACTATTATCAATGCCTTTATACAACCTCACATGCGACCTCTTACAAGGCTTACAATACTACTAGTTACAATACCCTATCACAAGCTGATGCCACTAAATTATTCATGCGAGTGACTGATCAAGAAATCGTAGACGTTGTACATTCTTTCCAACCCCTAAAATCACCTGGACCTGACGGACTCCATCCATTATTTTATCAAAAATTTTGGCCTAAAATAAAACATTCAGTAATTAAATTCTGCAAAAATATTTTCCAACATGGCCAATTCCCATAGAATTAAACAAGACATATATTTGTTTAATTCTTAAAATTAAGAGTCCTTCAACTACGAATCACTTTAGACCTATCAGTTTATTTAACCTTCTTTACAAAGTCATCACCAAAATTATTGTTATCGCATTAAACCGCTTCTTGATAACATTATTACGCTACCCAATCTGCTTTCAAAAAAAATCGAAGGGCGGCAGATAATGCCATAATAGTTCAAGAATTACTAAACCATTTTAGAAATTCTAGATCAAAATGCTTAAGCATGCTTTTTAAAATAGACCTCGAAAAAGCTTTCAATCGGATGTGATTGAGCTTTATACGCCATACATTAACCTTCTTTTAACTTCCCTCCAAATTTAATCTCTCATTATGTCATATGTCTCTACAACCTCTACTGCAATCCTTTTTAATGGATCCCCCACAAATTTCTTCGCACCATCTAGAGGTATTAGGTAAGGTGATCCGCTCTTACCATACCTTTTTATTATGTGCATGGAAATATTATCTCTGATGATAAACAATGCGGTAGATTACAATCAGTGGAACCTTTTACCTTGAATGCTAAAGCACCCAAAATATCCTACTTATTCTTCGCAGATGATATTATCTTGGCATCCAAAATAATCACTTCTAGTTGTCATAAACTTATTTATTTACTGGAGCAACTCACTCAGTACTCAGGTCAAAGATCAATTTTGAAAAATCAAGAATATACTTCTCTAAATATTATTCAACGGCTGATAAGAATTTCATACTTTCTTCATTTAATACGACGGAAGATAAATCTTTTAGGAAATATCTGGGATTTCCTAACTTCACTTCAAAGCCCACCAAGATTTTCAATTCATAATTGATAATTTCAAAAATAGGTTTGCAAGATGGAAAAACGAGCCACCTCACAATGGCTGGCGTACTACATTAATAGAGGCAACACTAAATACAATTCCCAATCATATAATATAAATTATATCACTTCCCACACATTTAATTTCAAGATTAAAAAGTTATCAAAAGAACTTTATTTGGGGTTCCACCTCTCAGAAAAGATGGCTTCACCTAATTAAATGGAACAAAGTAACTACTCCAAAGGAACAAGGAGGACTGGGTATTCAACGACAAGGGATAAAAATGATGTCTTATTAGCCGGTATAGCATGGAGGCTTTTTCATAACCCACAAGCACCTTGGGCATCCTTTCTAATTTTTAAATACAATACTACTCCTAAGCACCCTATTCAAAGCCTCCGCCTTCTGGAAACATCTTATCAATGGTAGAAGATTTGCCAAACTGGATTACAATGGCATGTCACAAGAGGTACCCATGTACACTTTTGGATTGATAATTGGATTGCTCCAACACAACTATTAGAAGCCTTATTTAAGGGCCTTTAAATCGTAACGAAGTTAATCTAACCGTCGCTACTATTTTCCAATTTAATAATTGCCCACCCACCAACCTATCCTTTGAATTACCTCAATATATAACTGACTGAATTAACAGTTTTTATCTTCCTTTTTATGCAACAAATCCTAATCATATCGTATGGGGTCTAAATTCCACGGGCAACTTCACTGTAAGTTCGTGCTATAAAGAACTCACTAAGTCTACACAAGGTGCTAATAACCACGACTGGATTTGGCGAATAAACATAAACACTTCTTATGGTTTATTAGCCACAATCGTTTACCTACAAAAGTCTACCTCCATAAGTTGGGAATTACTTTCTCTACCATGTGCACAATTTGCCAAGTTGGAGAATAGTCTATAAGCCACACCACATTGTATACATGCAAATCAATGCTGGAAAGACCTCAAACTAGGGTACCTTATACAATCATTAAACACTGAACGAATTTCAAATCATGTGTGGCTTAAACAACTCATTCTCCAAAAATGGCACATCTCATACAAATGCCATTCTTTTCAAACAGTTAATTCCTTTCACTTTATAGCATCTATGAAATATTCGAAACAAAAATTATTTTGAAACCGTGAAACTGAAACCTTCTACCAAGACAATTCTCCAACTAATTAATGAATATCACTATCTAACAAACTCCTTTACCTTAAACGAACTAAATTGTTTATGTATGTCAAATGGAACCCGCCCCTATCTGGAATCTTTAGATTGAATACGATTGGGGTAGTCAATACAACAAAACCACACGCGAGATTAGGTGGAGTATTCAGAAATACCACAGGAAACTGGGTAATGGTCTATGCTGGACATCATCAATTGACCAATGTCATAGATATCGAACTTCTGGCATTACTATGTGGATTGCAAATTGTAGTCACACACAACCTAACTTCAATGAAAATTCACATGGATGCACAAGAGGTAATAACTATGTTGCGCACCCCTGCCATAATGTACTCACCTTTGTTAACTGTAGACATGTAATTTTTGACCCACGCGTTAGAATCACCTCTAATAGTCATAGTACTTTTAAAATAATTCTTGGAGCCCAAATACAACGACACAACAGAACCCAACCCCTCTTTCTCATTTTTGCCACATAGGATAACAAATTTTGACACACAATAGATTTCATTATTATCCGCATCCTCACACACTCCACACACGACCGCCCCACGGATTTCACTCAATGACAACAGAATTGAGGAGATTCTTCTAGAGAGGAGACGGTTATTTTCTTGAGGAACAAGAAGAGAGAGGGAGCTTCTGAGAACAAAAGGGAGAGTATTACAGAAGGGGGGTTAGAAAAAAAAGATCGAGAGTTTTCCGGAGAGCTTGAGAAAATAGTCGAAAAAAGAGAAACAGAGAGAAATCAAAATGAGCGATTTGAAGAAGAGTTTTCAGATTATTAATAAGTTTAGTTTAAAGCTCAGAAAACAAAAGCACAAAAACAGAGTTCAATCGATTTTAATTTTCTTCTTCCTCAAAACATTAGAAAACCCAAAAAATAGAGGGACCTCAAAATAATTCAAGATAAAAATAGGAATAAAATTACAATTTTTGGAATCAGATCTTTCGAATTAAAAAAAAAAAAAAAATCTGCCCCAGTTTCTTTGGGGTCTGCGGGGATTTGTCCTTTTTATTTTGATGAGACCGAACCGTAAGGCTGCCTATGTATCCTTGAAAGAAATCAGGTCAAACGTAGTTCAAAACTTCTTTCCTTTTCCTTTGGTTTGTTTGTTTGTTTCTTCTTCTTTCTTCTTTTTCTTTTTTTTTTTTCTTCTTTTTCCCTTTTTTTTTTTGTTTTTTTTGTTTTTTTGTTTCTGCTATTGATTCGAAAAGAGGGATATGAAAGAAAATAAATAAGGCTCAAAAGGGTAGCAAAGGATGAAAGTATTTGGATAGCGGAACAAAATGTCTTTGTCATTTCAACTCGAGCATGCTCAATACAAAATACAATTGAAGATGAGCAAAGAAATCATACATAGTACCTCTTTACCGCATCAGAATTGATATCCATATAACTACACATTTGCCTTCCATGTCCGTTAAATGCAAGGCACCTTTAGGCAACACTCTCGTCACAACGAATGGTCTCTGCCAGTTTGGGGCGAACTTGCCTTTTGCTTCCGCCTGATGAGGAAGAATGCGTTTCAATACCGTCTAGCCCACTTCAAATTTCCGAGGACGCACCTTTTTGTTGTATGCTCTAGCCATTCTTTTTTGATACAATTGCCCATGACATACTGCAACCAATCTTTTCTCATCAATCAAACTCAACTGCTCGAGCCGGTTTTTGACCCATTCGTTATCGTCAATTTCGGCTTCTGCAACGCTTTGAAGGGATGGAATCTCAACTTCCGCAGGTATAACTGCCTCAGTTCCGTATACCAGCAGATAAGGAGTTGCACCCACTGAAGTGCGAACAGTAGTGCGATAACCCAGCAATGCAAAAGGCAGCTTTTCATGCCATCGCCGAGAACCCTGAACCATCTTACGAAGTATCTTCTTTATGTTCTTGTTGGCAGCCTCGACAGCTCCATTTGCCTTGGGGCGATACGGAGTGGAGTTCCGATGCATAATCTTGAACTGTTGGCATACCTCTTTCATCAAGTGACCGTTGAGATTAGCAACATTGTCTGTGATGATCACCTTGGGAATTCCGAACCGACAAATGATATTTGAATGAACAAAATCCACCACTGCCTTCTTTGTTACGGATTTGAAGGTTACAGCTTCAACCTATTTGGTAAAGTAACCAATGGCCACCAGAATGAACCTATGCCCATTTGACGCTGCTGGCTCGATTGGCCCAATAACATCCATGCCCCAAGCAACAAAGGGCCAAGGTGCAGACATGGTGTGTAACTCAGATGGGAGAGAATGAATCAAATCACCATGTACCTGGCATTGATGACACTTGCGAACAAAGCTAATACTATCCTGTTCCATGGTGAGCCAATAATAAGCTGCTCAAAGTATCTTCTTTGCCAATACATACCCATTCATATGTGGACCGCAAACTCCAGAATGTACTTCGGCCATGATAATTGAAGTCTCTTTAGCATCTACGCACCTCAGCAATCCTAAATCCGGAGTCCTCTTGTATAAGATTCCTCCGTTCAAGAAAAATCCACTGGCCAGACGTCGAATGGTCCTCTTTTGGTCACCTGTAGCATGTACTGGATATACCCCCGACCTGATGTATTCCTTGATATCGTGGAACCAGGGCTCGCCATCTATTTCCTCTTCCACCACATTACAATAATCATGTTGGTCATGAACTTGGATATGTATGGGGTCAACATAAACCTTGTCTGGATGATGTAACATTGATGCTAGGGTGGCCAAGGCATCAGCAATCTCATTATGAATCCTGAGAATATGTCTGAATTCAACTGACCTGAAGCGTTGACAAAAATCACGCAAGTACTGTTGGTACGATATGAGCTTCAAATCTCGAGTTTCCCATTCTCCTTGAATCTGAGGACCAAAAGATCTGAGTCTCCCAGAACAAGTATCTCCTGGACCCCCATGTCAATAGCTAACCTCAGGCCCAGAATGCATGCTTCGTACTCAGCCATGTTGTTGGTGCAATAAAATCGAAGCTGGGTTGTCACAGGGTAGTGTTGCCCTGTTTCAGAGATAAGTACAGCCCCTATTCCAACTCCTTTCATGTTAGCAGCTCCATCAAAGAAAAGTTTCCAACCTGGTTTTTCATCGTAGGCAACCTCATCAACATACATGACCTCTTCATCAGGAAAATAAGTCTTCAATGGCTCGTATTCATCATCCACCGGATTCTCAGCCAAGTGGTCGGCCAAGTCTTGGGCTTCCATCGCGGTCCGAGTTACATAGATGATATCAAACTCTGTAAGTAAAACCTGCCACTTTTCAAGTCTTCCCGTGGGCATAGGCTTTAAAAAAATATACTTTAAAGGATCCATGGGAGAAATGAGGTAAGTGGTGTGGGACGACATATAATGCTTCAACTTTTGTGCCACCCAAGTCAAGGCGCAACATGTCCTCTCAAGCAGCATGTACTTAACTTCATAGGGAGTGAACTTCTTGCTAAGATAGTAGATTGCTTGCTCCTTCTTTCCTGTGATGTCATGCTGACCCAACACGCAACCAAAAGAATTGTCCAAGACTGTCAAATAAGGAATTAGAGGTCTCCCCGGCTCTGGTGGGACCAGCACCGGTGGATTCGACAAGTACCTCTTGATCTTATCAAATGCTTCTTAACACTCGTCAGTCCACCTGACTGCGGCATTCTTCTTAAGCATCTTAAAGATGGGCTCACAGGTTGTTGTGAGTTGAGCAATAAACCTACTGATGTAATTTAACCTTCCAAGTAGGCTCATCACTTCCGTTTTGTTCCTTGGCGGTGGTAATTCTTGAATGGCTTTGATCTTTGACGGATCCAGTTCAATACCGTGTCGACTGACCACGAATCCCAACAGTTTCCCAGATGGGACACTGAATGCACATTTTGCTGGATTGAGCTTGAGATTGTACCTACGGAGCCTTTGGAAAAACTTTCTCAGATCTTTGACATGGTCAGACTGCTTCTTTGATTTTATGATCACATCATCTATATGAACCTCAATCTCCCTATGTATCATATCATGAAACATGGTGGTCATTGCCCTCATGTAAGTTGCCCCAGCATTCTTAAAACCAAATGGCATTACCCGATAATAATACGTACCCCATGGCGTGATGACTGCTGTCTTTTCTGCATCTTCCTCGTCCATCAAGATCTGATGATATCCCGCGTAACAGTCCACAAAAGACCCAATCTCATGCTTGGCACAATTATCGATCAGAATGTGAATGTTCGGCAGCGGAAAATCATCCTTGGGCTAGCTTTGTTGAGATCATGGTAATCAACATAGACCCTGGTCTTACCATCCTTCTTCAGTACTGGCACAACATTGGCTAACCAAATGGGATATCGAGTGACCCGAATGACCTTTGCAGTAAGCTGCTTTGTGATTTCTTCTTTGATCTTCATACTCATATCGGTCTTGAACTTTCACAATTTTTTCTTGACGGGGGAAATGCTGGATCAGTTGGCAACTTATGGACTACCAGATCAGTGCTCAAACTCGGCATCTCGTCATACGACCAGGCAAAGACATCTTTGTACTCAAACAATGTTTTGACTATTTCCTCCTTCACTTGTGGTTCTAGATGCACACTTATCTTGGTTTCCCTAACATCATCCTGGTCCCCTAAGTTGATTGCTTCAGTCTCACTCAAATTAGGTTTCGGTTTTTCTTCAAATTGTTTTAGCTCTTTACTGATTTGCTCAAATGCTGCTTCTTCATCATATTCTATTTCATCGTTATATTCTACCTCTTGGATTGTTATTTCAGAATCAGATTGGCTTTTAAAACTCGGCTGAAAATTCCTCATGCATGTCATGTCACTGCAACCAGCATAAAAAGAACTGTCAAAAGAACAAAATAAAACATTATTAAGAATAATAGAAAATGGAAAATTGCATTTCATTGAAAATAAAAGGATAGAAAGGTCTGAGCGTCAGGATAAGCAAAACTTAAAAAGAACGAAAGATCCGAATTACAACCCTGGAACGACCTAGATAACAGAAAAGGAAATAAAGCAAACTACCAAAACTCCTTCCTGGTGGGAAGAGAAGTAATTTCCCAATTGCTAAGCTTCACGTTTGGGCCGACAAGCTGCACATTTGCTTTTCTAGAGCCTTCACCGACCTCTACCATATTGACCTCTTTGAAAAGACTTCGGAACCCCTTGGTTATCTCTTCATCAACATTGACCACAGGTTCTGGGAGTGAGGAGGTTGGAGGTTTTCCGGCTCCTGGTTTGACAAAGGACTTGGAGATGTGTGGGACTGGCTTGGAGAGAGACCGTACTTTCTGTTTAGGATCCCTAAACCTTTTCATGTCTTCCTCTGTGGACGTGAATCCAAACCAAATGTACCATAATTCCCATTGGGGTGTATTGGATGCACAATACCTTGCAGAGATGATCTCAAACCCTTGCCTGTCACAAAACCATTCTTCGACATTTCAGTTGCAACCATGACCGATGCAGAGGATAGCTTGGGACCCGGAATGCGTTCTCCTTCGGTGATCTTCTCAATATAGTCTGTTTCGAAAGTTTGAAAGACCCAAGGTCCCTTATCATCATCAGCCTCAACAAACGGAACAATCGTGTCATTTCCAACTGGTAAATCCTCCTCACCGTGCACAACTATTTCCTGCCTGTCCCACTCGAATTTAACCATTTGATGTAGAGAGGACGAGACTGCCTTAGCAGCATGTATCCAAGGCCTTCCCAACAACAGATTGTAGGAGACCCGTCCTTAGATAGATGAGTTTACCATGGAATTCCAAGTGTTAGATGTAGCTGTCTCCTACAATCTGTTGTTGGGAAGGCCTTAGATACATGCTGCTAAGGCAGACCCGTCCTCTCTGCATCAAATGGTTAAATTCGAATGGGACAGACAGGAGATAGTTGTGCACGGTGAGGAAGATTTGTCAGCTTGTAGTGACACAATTGTTCCATTTGTTGAAGCTGAAGATGATAAGGGACCTTGGGTCTTTCAAAATTTTGAAACAGTGTCTGTTGATAAGATCACTAAAGGAAAATGCATTCAGGGTCCCAAGTTATCCTCCGCATCTGTCATGGTTGCGAATGAAATGTTGAAGAATAGTTTTGTGCCGGGCAAGGGTCTGGGTGTTAGAATATATGCACAACGCTAGAGGGGGGGTGAATAGCGTTATAAGGAACAATTAAAACTTTTCGCAATATGGATAGACAATTCAAAAGCTTAAGTGCGAAAATGAAATAGCGAGGAATAAAATGCGGAATGTAAATAGAAAGCTTACACAACAATGTATAGTGGTTCACTACAACTTGTAGCTAGTCCACTCCTCAAGATCACACTTGAGTATTTCACTATCTCTGTCAAGCTTACGGGTGCTTAGCAAACCGTTACAACCATAAAGACTTGATCATACAAGCTTTGCAAATGTTAGACTTGCGGGTGCCTAACCAACCGTTACAATCACGAACACTTGACTCACACAAGTTCCGTGAACAATAAGGAAGACACTCTTCCTAACAACAAGGGACAACTTCCCTTAAGTGTTTGACAACACAATTTTCACTCAAATTACAACTCTCACAAGAGTAGATGAAGTGAAGAAAATATAAGCTCAAGAACACAACTTATGACTTCAAGGAATGGCTCAAAAATTAGCTCAAAAGAGTATGAAAACTTGAAGCAATTTATCTTATCAATTTGGATAATGTGTTGTGTTCAAATGAGGTTTAAGAGGGTCTATTTATAACCCCAAAACCTCATATGTCCGTTGGTAATAGTTGGCTAGGCTCCCATTTGAATAAACAAGAGTTTAAGGGCAAGAAGTCTTCTGCCCGTTGCCAAATAATCGATTATTAGAATCATATAATCGATTATTAACAAAAACTAGCCGTTGAAACCCAACGATAACACAAATAATCGATTATGTAAACTTAACAATCGATTATTTACTCAAATAATCGATTATTTACCACAGATAATCGATTATTAAACTTACTGGAATTTGCTTAGTAACATTGCTACAGTGATGTTGCTACAGTAACATCAATGTATGGTTCTTTCCTGAAAATTTCCAGCGCAAATTTTAATCAATTATTTTGGTATTTTGTGAAAACCAATTGTTTTGAAAAATGTTTTAATTTGTGTTTGAAATCGTTTTAAAACTTTAAGCCAAGTTATTAAAGACGATAAATGAATCAAACACATTAAAACTCAAAATAACATTAAGACTAAATGACAACTTCATTTGTCTTCAATCTTTTTGCTTCATCGACTTGTTCCATGCATCGACTCCTAGTATCTTGAAAGCTCGACTTGTACTCTAACAAAGTCCATAGCAATCTCAGTAGTTTGTCCATGATGGTTTGTCGATTATCAAAAGCTATAACAAGACACAAAGTCATTAGTTAAGGTTACATAAATAAGAATGCATTTTCCAACATTGTGGACTCTAGTACCTCTTGTTGGGTGTGGGTCAAACCACTTACATCTGAAGAGTATCAATTTCTTGCGTGGCCAACCTGTATATTCTAGTTCAATTATTTCTTTGATCACACCATAGTAATCAATACCTCCATCTTGGTTGCCATCAGCACCTTGAACCCACACCCCACTGTTGTTGCTATTTTTAGTTTTTGAACAATCCTCGGTATGGAACTTATAGCCATTCACAACGTACTTAGACATTGTTCTGACCAAAACCCCAGGTCCCCAAGATATATCTTTCAAAAATTGGTTTACACCATTATTTGGATTATTTACCTACATGTTGTTAAACAAAATTCATATGTCAGCATAACTTTCCAACATTGTTTACTTGCGTAGTGTTAGAATATTTTAAGGAGAAACTTACAAATTGTTTGAACCAAGTAGCAAATATCGTATATACAGCATCATGGCCAAATTGACTGACGAAGTGACTGTGACACATCAAACATTTTTAGTAGTTGCATTGAGATGCAGTCACAGTAATTGTTATATTTTGATAACTACTAAATCAATACTTACTTGAGAAATGGTACGGCTTCTGGACAATTTAGCAACACGTGAAGTGTAGCTGACTTGAACTCCACATCGCTCAAACTCCTCTTTCTTACATCTTTAGAACATCGGCCTGGTTGATTGAATATGGACATAGGCGGGTATGACGCATCATTCATAAGGTCGACTGTGTGCCTGTTTTCAATTCCTAGCACATGCCACATTACTCTCAAAATAGTAAAAGCAAAAATGGGTCGTCTCCTTTGCAAGCTATGCTTCGCATATAGATCCTTCAACCCTGTTCCTCTGCCTAACGAATTGTTTGCATTTGCCGATTGTCCTATCATAATTTCAGTTTAGCCAAGAACATTAAAATAAAACCGAAAATTAGGAGTAAAAAATATAATATTACCTCTCAAATAGATACATCCATCTGCATTGAACGGGCCCTCCAAGTCGTGCCTCGTGTACAAGGTGGATTGGAAGATGTTCCATCACATCAAAAAACCCACATAGAAATATCCTTTCCAGCTTAGAAGAGGTGACACGAATGTTCCGGTCCATCTGCAGTAGGTTTTCTTCCCTTAACGTGGAAGAACACAAGTCTTTGAAGAACAAATTGATCTCTTGATGTGTTTCCAGATTCTTTCAGGCAAACCAGTAAGTGCAATAGGCAGTAAGGTCTCCATGAAGACATGACAGTCATGAATTTTTAAATGACTCAACTTCCCCGCCTCCATATCAACATTGCGCCCAAAATTTGAAGCATAAACCTCAGGCATCTTCAGTTCTGTAACCCAATCACAAATTTGCCGTCGTTCATCCAAAGTGAATGTATAACTTGCTTTGGGTTTGAACACCTTACCATTCTGTAATGTTTGCAAGTGTAGTTCAGGCCGCCTGCAATATTCTTGCAAGTCCATTCTAGCCCGTGCATTATCCTTGGTCTTACCTTTAACATCCATCACTGTGTTGAACAGATTATCAAAATAGTTCTTCTCAATGTGCATGACATCAAGGTTGTGACGGAGAAGATTATCCTTCCAATAAGGCAGATCCCAAAATATGCTCCTTTTCGTCCAATTGTGAGTAACACCGTATCCTGGGAATCTATAAGGTGGAGCATCAGTAACTTTACTTAAGCTCTGGACCCTCTCCCAAATTTTCTCTCCTGAAAGTATCGGAGGTGGAAAATCACATTCAATTTTGTTCTTTCTGAATGCATTTTTCATCCTTCTAAACTCATGATCAGGAGGCAAGAACTGACGATGACAATCAAACCATGATTGCTTTCGGCCATATTTCAAAGTGAACGCTTTACTATTTTCCATGCAGTACGGACAAGCTAGTTTCCCAGCAGTCATCCACCCAGACAACATTCCATACGCAGGAAAATCATTAATTGTCCACATTAAATTGGCACGCAAATTGAAATTCTGTTTGGTTGATACGTCATATGTTTCAACACCATCATACCACAACTGTTTTAGCTCGTCAATCAGTGGTTGCAAATATACATCAATTAAGCTTTTTGGATTACGTGGACCAGGGATAATACAGTTCAAGAATATGTATGGACTAGTCATGCACAACTCCGGTGGTAGATTATATGGTGTAACAAACACAGGCCAGCATGAATAGGGTCTTGCAGAAACAGAAAATGGGGTGAAGCCGTCAGCACACAAACCCAACCGAACATTCCTCGGTTCACTAGCATAATCCGGATACGTCCTATCAAAGTGCTTCCAAGCTTCTCCATCAGAAGGATGACACATAACACCCGGTGGTCTTCTATTTTCAAAGTGCCATCTCATATGAGGAGCGGAGCTCATCGACGCATATAACCTTTTCAACCTAGGTATAAGAGGTAAATAATGCATCAACTTGATAGCGACCATCTTCCCGCTGGAAAGCCTCTGAAAGCGAGTCTTTCCGCAGAATTTACAACTGTCCAGACCAGCATCATCTTTATAGTATAACATGCAACCAGCTTCACAACAATCTATTCTCATTGACGAAAGTCCTAACTTAGAAACCAATCTCTTTGCCTTATAAAAATCAAGAGGTAAGTCGACATCACGGTCAACTAGCTCACGCATAAGGTCGATGAAAGAGTCCATGGCTCCTTGAGATATATTCCAGTCAGATTTCATACTTAGTAATCTAACTGCAACAGACAACTTAGAGTGCGGACTTCCGTCGCGTAGTGGACGACTAGCTTCCTCTAATTGATCAAAAAAACGTTTTGCCTCATCATTAGGAGTTTCTTCAATAATTTCATTATAATCACCCCCATAGTGCATCCCAAAAGCATCCGAAACCATATGACGAATTTCGGAATCCCTATTTATGTTATCCACCGACCTACTACATTCACCCACAACTAGATTATGAAATATCCCATCTCTACCATCTATCTCTCCATGAAATTTCCACATAAAGTAATTTTTTATAAACCCCCTTCTATAAAGATGAACCTTTACTTCATCCGGTTTTCCAAAGTTCATGCAGTCGCACTTAACACAAGGACACCTAATAATTCCATCTTGTAGGTAGGGTGGAAGTGACATTGCATGTCTAATGAATTCATCCACCCCTTCTACAAAATCCTCCCTCAATCCCCGTCTTCCAAGATAATTCCTATTGTACATTCAAGTACGATATTCCATCTATATAAATAAAATAATAAAAAAATTATAAACTAAACGTTCAATTTATAAACTAAAAGTTCAATTCATATTTTAATAGTTCATTCTATAAACTAAAAGTCCAATTCATATAATAAAATAGAAATCCCTCCAAATCGTATATAAGTTGTTCTTAAGTTGTATGTTTTAGCTGCTGGAATTTTAAGTTGGAATTTTAAGATTAAAACTACTTAACATTACTTCATCCTCACTTCTTCTTTTTAACTTGTTCAAGATATGAATTTGTTTAAGTGAAAGGTCATTTATAAAACAAGTCTATTCAACCAAAAGCATCAACAACTATATACAAAATATCAAACCATCAAAAGCCAAGGCAAGTTCTTGTTAAGTGTATCATATTCACTATTTGTGCAGATTACAGTTTCATATCAAGATAGTAATTAAAATTAGAAAATATAGACAAAAGAAAGTTAAGTAGTTCTTTACAAAGTCGACCTATATCTATATCTCAACTTCAACATCACTGTTTGTATATGTTATTAAACAGGATTTTGTTGATGATTTTAGGTTCTTGTTTTACTTTTACAAGGACATTTTCTGGATTTGTCTATGTTATTAAAAATAGACAAAGATAACATAAATATTAAAAAAAAAAAAAACAGAAACTTACAAGGAAGGAAAATTAATTTGTAAATATAATACATATGCTGTTTTGGAATTGCAAATAAAAGTGAAAGAGCAACTACATCTGATGTTTTGGAAATATAATAATCTAACCTTGAATTTTTTATAGGTTGAAAAGGAGAGAGGCGCGACTAGCAGCTTGGTGGACGGAGGACAGCAGCGGCGACGACTAGCGGACAGTGGTGGCGGCGACGTGGGGACAGCGGTGGCGCCGACGTGGATGGACAGCAGCGGCAGCTTGGTTGCGCAAGGTGGAGGGAATGGGATTAGGGTTAGAGAAATAGGGGTTTTGCGAATTTTGGAAATTTTGACGAAATAGACTGAAGACCCGATTTTGTTTCTGAAATTAAAATGACCGACCAAAAAAGCGACCGCAATTGGTCGCTTATATATATAAAATTTTTAAAATTGAAAATTCCGGCCAATCATGGTCACCATTTTGGTCGCTTTTCTGTTCTGTATATATATTATATATATTATATATGTACATATACACTTAGTATATTTATATATTTACTATATTTATATATATATATATATTATGTTTATATATTTATATATGTACATATACTATATTATATATGTAAATATTTATTTATACAGTTTATTATACAATACACTCTATATATATCAAGTTATATATATAATATACTATAACGTGTATATATATATATATATATATATATATATATAGTATAGTGTATTGTATAATACACTTATTATATATGTACTATTCTATACTATGCACTAAGTATTAGTGCATTAGCTAAAAGTATATCGAATATAGCCTTTATATATATAGTATAATATAGTAGTGTATTTCATATACTAAGTGTATTGCATCTACTAAGTGTACTTCATATACTAAGTGTATTGCAATACACTTAGTATATATATACATATATAACTTGATATATAGTACGCTATACTATATATAGAGTATAGTGTATATTGTATAATTATATATGTACATATACTATATTGTATAGTACGCTATATTATGCTTGTATATATTTATATATGTACATATACTATATTATATATATACATATACTATATTATATATGTACATTTACTATTTTGTATATGTACATATTTATATAATATAATATATGTACATACACTATATTATATAAATATTTATTTATATATGTACATGTACTATATATTATATATGTACATATACACTTAGTATATTTATATATTTACTATATTTATATATGTACATATACTATATTATATATGTAAATATTTATTTATATAGTTTATTATACAATACACTCTATATATATCAAGTTATATATATAATATACTATAACGTATATATATATATATATATATATATATATATATAGTATAGTGTATTGTATAATACACTTATTATATATGTACTATTCTATACTATGCACTAAGTATTAGTGCATTAGCTAAAAGTATATCGAATATAGCTTTTATATATATAGTATAATATAGTAGTGTATTTCATATACTAAGTGTATTGCATCTACTAAGTGTATTTCATATACTAAGTGTATTGCAATACACTTAGTATATATATACATATATAACTTGATATGTAGTACGCTATACTATATATAGAGTATAGTGTATATTGTATAATACACTATACAATACACTTAGTATTCATGTTCTTATATATGTATAGTTATATATATATATATATTATCTAATACACTATACTATAGTATATAAATATTAAAGTTATATTCGATATATATATATATATAGTATAATATATATATATATATACTAAATATATATATACGCACGCTCCGTAATACACTTAACTGCATATTAATCCCTTGTATTATACAATACACTATATATATATATATATATAACTATACATATATAAGAACATGAATACATATATAAGCATGAATACTAAGTGTAGTATATATACTAAGTGTATTGCATATACTAAGTGTATTGTATAGTGTATTATACAATACACTATACTCTATATATAGTATAGCGTACTATATATCAAGTTATATATGTATATATATACTAAGTGTATTGTACAATACACTTAGTATATATATATACACTAAGTGTATTGTATAGTGTATTATACAATGCACTGTGCAATACTACATATATATATATAGTATAGTACGCTATATATCAAGTTATATATGTATATATATACTATAATGGTGATTCATCGTTACAAGTGTATCAACACCAAAAGGAACCCGTCCCTGTGTTCCGAGCGCTTCATGTTCTTATATATGTATTCATGTTCTTATAAATATATAAGTTATATTCGATACACTATACCATACAATTAATATGTATATATATACAATTAATATATATATAACTTGATATATAGTACGCTATACTATATATAGAGTATAGTGTATTGTATAATACACTATACAATACACTTAGTATATAAAATACACTTAGTATATATACTACACTTAGTATTCATGCTTATATATGTATATGTATATATATATATATATATATATATATACGGTGTTATATATATATATAGTGTATTGTATATAAGATCGGAAGAGC
>MCJB01053048.1:8413-20988 GCA_002018475.1 Nicotiana obtusifolia
AATCGAGTGAAAGTGGAATAAGCATACGTCATTTGGTGGTTGAAATAAATGATCTAGGACAGACAGAATAAATTGCGTTTGTATCAAAATGACTCAAATTATCTTCGATTTTTTCATTAGTTTAGTCCTATCCATAAGGTGAGGCCAGTACAATCCGTGAGTAGTGAGTATGGCTGGAACAATAGATAAATGAAGTTTTGAACATTGTGCTTACAAAAGAAGCTTTCAAGTGTACTATGTTATTTTTTTGTAGTGAGCAATATCTGGGTAAAAAATTACATGAAAATCGCACTATTAGGTATCAGGACTGGCAATTCTAAGCTTGATGTGTTTTTCCTTTAACCTTGAATACAAAATTCGGCACAGACAATGATTCCAATTTAAAAGCTTAAATGGAGCCATATAGTCATGAACATTGATGAAGTGTTGGCTAAAACAACATAGTACGTAAATTATATTTCATTCAGATGATGAGTTTTAAGGAAAAGAGTGGTGAGTGCAAGCTTGAGATCTTAGGTTGTAATTTTAAAATGGTCAGCTCACAGCCATGTGCTTGAAATTTATAGTTTTGACTTGGTTGTGGGTAGTAAGTGGTGGGATACGCCCTGGTATTGGGTGGTATATATCGGAGTTGGTGGTACTAGAGTTGCCTATTAATGATTAGAGTGGTTAAATACCGTGTGGTAAAGATTCTGGGTAGTGGCTTTCCTTCTCTTTAGAGGTTAATAGGGAGGTGAGCATGTGAAAGTTGGCATTGCTCCAGAATTTTGTGATGTGGAAGTTCTGCTGACTGCCTGTATGTTTCAAACAGCTATTTGGAAGGTAGAAGTTTGAAATGAAGTTTTTCCTCCCATGGGATGTGAAAAGAAAACCCAAGTGATAGAACCACAAGAAATTTATTCCATATCTTTTATCAAACTAAAACTAAAGAAAAAAGGTTAAATATTCGTAAAAGTAGAACGAATGTGATAATGCTATATGGTTCAAATTTCAAAATGCTGTTGCAAGTTTGCCACACAAGCAGCTGATTTACTTCTGTCATGATGGTGTGAGATTTTTCCAGCATGTAGCTTTAGTTTAGGGAGTCAAGGTTTTATCTTCTTTATTTGTATCGCATTTGTTTATTGACATTCTAACGATGCTTCATCATTGCATATGCATTTGATTTGATTTTTTTTTTTTAATTTTTAAAATTTTATATACTTTTTCTTCTGTATATGTATAACATCTAATGAACTACTATTCTTTAGTACACGTAAAAATGAACTTACTGGTCTTGTTGGGCTACTTTTGCTGAAAATTATGTTTTAGCTATTATTAAGTATTTTGATTACTCAGAAGTTCACCTTGGTGCCCTCAGTGAAACCCAAAACTGCCTTTTCAAACCCTCGTGGGGAGGATGCTTCATTTCTTTCTTCCACTTTCAGTTTGATATTCACGTTTTTATTTCCTTTCTTTCAGACATTTCGTGTTGTGTTCATTATTTGGTTATCTATAAGCTTCATGTTTCTTTTTCCATTCCAACTTATACCTCTTTTCTTTGACATCAGGATATTACATTCCTCTGGAAGAGGAGAGGTGGAAGCAGTATCAGAAATCTGCCACATAAAAGGTGGTATCAAACTGTTCCACTGGAACCTGATGTGATTTCAATGTCATTCATTCCAATATCATCATTATTGAGCGGGATTGATGGAAGTGGTTTTTTGAGCCATGCAATTAACTTGTACATACGTTGTAAGTCTTAATATATATTTTTACATGATATCGGGTGGTATTTCCTGATTCATCTTAACAAAAGAATATCCTGTTTGCCTCTTAGGAGTGTAGCCACCTCTTTGTTTGGCTTTAAACTATAGAAAGACCTGTCTAAAGAAACAAAAATATTGTAAAATAAAGCTTGCGGCAAAACCCTGCATCGGCTAAAAAGTGTGGATAATATTTGGATTCACGTTCATTAGTTAGAATTTTATGGAGTATACTGAAATCCAAAATCCACTCAATGCATAAATTCTGTAATCCACAACTCCTGATATACGAGAAGTAAGATGACTATTGTGAATTTATGGCTGTAGATCTTTTAAGATAATAAATTTAAGCTCATCACTTAATAGGAAGGCCAATATCATGTTTTATGTGATTTTGCACGGGCACCAATTTTAGGTAGCTATTTGTGCAAAACTCAAAAAGTAACTTTCAGACAATCCATTTAATTTCTGAAATGCAGATAAACCACCAATTGAAGAACTTTATCAGTTTTTGGAGTTTCAGCTTCCAAGGCAATGGGGACCTGTGTTTGGTGAACTTCCTCTTGGTCCAGAGAGGAAGCAGCAAAGTGGTGCAACTCTGAAGTTCAGTTTAATGGGCCCCAAGTTATATGTTAATACAAATCCGGTAACAACTTCTTCACCTTTTACACACCTACTATTTGTGCGGCTATGTTAACTTGATGAATTATTTGGAGGAACTTGCAGCTTGAAAATGTTTTATATCAAATCCAATGTATGATCTCTGTGTTAAATGTTAACAAATTTTTTTGAATGATTCATCTCTCATGGGACTGGTTCTTAAAAAATGTTAGAATATATGCTTAGACAACTGGCTAGCTATTCCTGCTCTCATCAAGTTTGTAGTGAATCATGTGTTCATTTATTTTGATATGGGGCTATATTATGCAATGCTAAACTATGTTCATAAAGGTTGATGAGAAGCCCAATGTAAAGTGGAAGAAGTTAAACATAGTAAATGTACAACAGAGAAATCTTCGCTCCATAGACCGGATTGGATTATGGAACTACAAATAATAATGATAAATATAGACTCCTACTTGAACAGGCATGGAAGAGCCCAGTTCTTTGATTATTCATGGTCTTGTTGTATGTTTTATTATTCGATGAGCTTATAAATTTTACAAACGAACTGTGATATATCAAGAGTACAAGAAAAGGAAACCAAAATAATGAAGTTCCATTTCTACAAAATCAGTCCAATCATCATTGCATGTTGGTACTATCAATAGAGGTTGGTGTAATTAAGTGAAGGTGTGATTTTGAACTTTGCATACATAGAAAAGAGTGCCACGTATAATGCATGAAAAATGTAACAGTAAAGAAATATGATCACTTGGATGTGAAATATTGGCCTCTTTCACTCTCAAAAGCTCCGTGTTCCTTACTCCATGTAAGCGTTATCACAATTTAATGTCTTGCTGATGTAGCCCTTCTTTGATTCCATCTCCCTCGTAATTCTGTAATAGAATCATCATTTAGCAGATATAAAAAATATTTTGCATCAAGCCCCCCAATTTTGCCACAAATCAGCTACCTTTTTTATTTAAGAAGAAGAATAAGGATGCTTCCATTTAATTAACACACATCGCACCAACTCTCATGTGTTCTTTTCTATCCTTAGATTGTTAGCCCTTAAGATAGCTCTCAGTTCTATGCACTAAAACCTTAGTGGAGCACTGCTGTTTCACTGCCTTCATTGTTATTCGGTGATCCCGAAGACTTGTGTCCCATTCTGAATGGTGTTTCTGCTACTTATATGATTAACCAATATAGTACTGGTCAAATTACTTGCCTGGCCTTCTATCTTAGAACGTAAGTTATTATAAAGAAGAAATGATACTAAAATAGCGAAATTCGAACAAGTGGTAAGCAGTTACAAGTTTATAGCAGCTTATTGTTCAACCAATCAACACATTGTGTGTTGATATTTTCCTTGTGTATCTTTTCTTGATGAAATTTTCATAGGTGGATGTGGGTAATAAGCCAGTCGTCGGCCTTCGATTGTATTTGGAAGGTAAAAGAAGCAATTGCTTAGCAATCCATTTGCATCACCTTTCTTCCTTGCCAAAAAGTCTTCAGCTTCAGAATGAATCATATGGAGATGCCAGCAGCTCCTCTGACCGGAGGTATTATGAGAAGGTCCAATGGAAGAGTTTTTCACATGTATGCACTGCCCCCGTAGAATCCGATGATGATTCCTCAATCGTCACAGGGGCCCAATTTGAAGTTGGAGAATCTGGTATGAGAAATGTTCTTCTTTTACGCCTTAAATTTTCCAAAGTGTTTGGTGCCACAGTCATAAAGAGACCTGAGTGGGATGGTTCCCCTGCTCACACTGAAAAATCTGGAATCATCTCAACTATAATAAGTTCCCATTTTTCGTCCGCTCAAAAGCCATCACCACGACCATCTGAAGTTCACATAAACTCTGCACTTTATCCGGATGGACCTCCAATGCCAGCACAAACCCGTAGACTCTTAAAGTTCGTTGACACGACAGAGATGATGAGAGGACCTCAGGATCAACCTGGCTACTGGATGGTGTCGGGAGCTAGGCTTGTAGTCGACAAGGGTAAGATTTCTCTTCGTGTTAAGTTCTCTTTATTAGCTGTTGTCTTGGCAGATGAAGAGTAGCCATTGCAAGGCTAATATATGAGGGCGTAGAAAGAAAAAAAATTGGCTGGAGATTACCTTAGCATATTTGTTATTTGTTACTGCAATGTGAAATAGTAGGAATTTGTTAGGTATAAATTTTCTCTTGGCTTTCGATAATGTATAATCGGCATGATGTTCTTGTGATTGTAATATATTTAAATTCTTTCATTATTTTCTGAAAGTTGAAAATGAAAAGAACGGAAACTTCTGTACTCATGTAGTTTTGTTTGGTAATTTGACAGACTATAACAACCCAAAACAAAAAAAATTAAAAGCTTGTAAGAGTCGAGGGGATAGGATTATGACCCAAATATTTAGCTCATCAAAGTAGTATTTTGGCAGGTTAGTGACTCATCCATTTATTAACTCAACTCCTTTATCCCGTTCAAATACAGCCACGCCCGGCTCAGGTTCATTTCATGCATTGTTAGGTACTATATGGAAGATCTGTAACTTCTTGCCATTTATCGCTTTCCTTCTTTGGAACATTATAAGACTATAAGTTAGTTGTATGGAATTTGGAAATTTTCACGTATCATGAGGTGGCACATTGATACCAAAAAATAAATTCTAACAAACATTCTAAGTAGCCAACTTATTCTTAAACTGGAGAAATACATAATCAAGACTCTTAACTAAAGCTTTTTCACCAGCATTAATTTTCACAAAGCTAGAAACATTAATTAATCTAGTTTAATTAAAGGTTGGACTTGGACATGCACTATGGGTTGTTGCTGTGTTGGCTGAGGTTGATGAAGATTAACTCTGGAGCAAGATCTAGCCATTTCCCCAACCAATGGAATCACAGGCAGTTTGTCACAGTTGCAAATTTCAACCATAAAACCATCTGGATCGTGAAAAAATAGCTGATCTACGTATATTCCACCTTCTTCCACTAGCTGTCTAACGTACTCTATCCCCATTTCCGTCAGCTTCTTTTCCACTGCATCTATGCTCTCACACTGCTTATCAAACAACCAAACTTATAATTAAAACATTAGCTTGAGTTATATATACGCTGACAGTATAAACAAGTTTTACGTTAATAATGCGTTTGGCTAGTATTCCTATGTACTGACATTACAAACAATTTTTACGTTAATAATGCATTTGGCTAGTACTCCTATGTACTGACATTACAAATAATTTTTACGTTAATAATGCAGTAGGGTAGTACTCCTTTCGTCCAAGTTTACTTGTCCACTGTTGACTTGGCACACCTTTGAAGAAATAATAAATAACATGATAATTTTACTATATTCTCCTATTTATTATATGTTGAAAAATAAATTAAAAACAAGTAGTACTTAATAAGAAGGGTAAAAAAAAGAAGAAGAGATAAACTATCCATTAGTTTTCTAAACTGGACAAGCAAAAGTGAACATCTATTTTTAATATAGTGGACAAGTAAACTTGAACAGAAGGAGTATGTAATTACACTACTCTCCCATTTATCAAACTTGCTATAAGAACTTATGGACAAGCAAAAGTGAACATCTACTTTTAATATAGTGGACAAGTAAACTTGAACAGAAGGAGTATGTAATTACACTACTCTCCCATTTATCAAACTTGCAATAAGAACTTACTTTTTGTTATTGTATGTCTAGTTAGCTATGATCTATTATTTAGCTCATATTAACCAAATCTATCTCGGTCCAATAATCTTTTGGCGGATTGATATTATGCTCAATTATTAACTCAGCCCATTTTAACTCGTCCAAATTTACCCATCCATCAGACATCCCCAGCCAAATAACACTACTAATATCTAAATCCAATACGTATTCATCACACATTTTCTCTATTCTCTGTTCTATCCTCTTTATGATTTCAATTATGACTGGAGATGAGAATTCAATCTATAATTTTCTTTCCCCCCATGCAAGTTCCGTTTGGACGAAACCTATGTACTCCTCTAATTAAAAATCAAAGGCATGTACGATAAGTAGACAATTAAGTCTTGTAATAGCATATGGCATTATTGACAGAGTCGTTGAAACTTTAACATATATTAAACAAATTATACAATCATACATCAACATTGTCAAACTATTAAAAAATACAGAAGGAATATGCCACAGAATTAAAGGGAAAAAAAAAAGAACCTGGAAAGATATATGATTGTTCTTGGGATTAATTTCAGTTTTCTTAGGCAATTTTTCTGGACCTTCTGACTGAAGGAGATGAATCCCTATCCCATGACCAAACAACCTATCAAAATTAAAATGGATCATATTTTATCATATCAATCATGCTGTTTTACATTGTCATATTTTCAAGCTTCCTGTCCCTAAATTAATTAATACTATGAAAAAAAAGGAGGAATTTGGCGTAAAATTACCAAGCGCCATTAAAATTGAATGATCCAGGTCTCCTAACGGGGACAAAACCAAGAACATTTTTGTAAAAATCAATGGATTCTTCAACTGATCTGCAAACAAGGGATATGTGATTCAGAGATGTCAAGGCCAGTGGATTTCCTGTATTCCCCTTCATCTTTTTTCTTTTTTTCCTCCCAATAAATATCGAATGAAGAGACCTAAATTAAAGAATTGGATTTACAAGGATCAATGAACAAATTTAGAACAATTTTAAGAGGAAAAAGATATAAGGAGAGAGAGGGAGAGATATTGAGGGGTGTGGATATATTTGAATGTTTGTGAAAATAAGAGAGAATTCGCTCAAAACGAATTTAGAAGTAAGCCAAAAGTAAGAGAGGTTTAGTTGCAAATATATAGAGGCGAAGAGTAGGTATATGTTGGTTTTTGCCAACTTGGAATTTCTTAGCCAACCTGTCGGATAAAATAATTAATGACACGTAGATCGCACGTTGGTTGCTGAGTTGGACCACTGCTGTAAGATATCAACTGTTGGATCTGAAAAATAAGCTTTGTCTAAGCAATATATGTTGTTGAATTCTTCTCCGTGATACTTTCCCCTTCATTGGGATCTCTCAAGAGACTAGTGGAAAATTCTTTCGGTAACATTCCACAAAAGTTTATCCTTAAGTTTTGTGTTCTTGTTTTTATTTTACTCAAAGATTTAACTCACGTAAATTTAATCTCTTAACTAAAAATAGTCAGTAAATATATAATACATACATAATTTATATAAAATATATGTATAATTAATATATAATTTATGTGCATCGGTTAAAGATTAAAAAAAAATAACAAATTGAAAAGTTAGAAACAAAGTGTTCCAACAATTGAAGGAAGTGCATCGACTACTACGACCGGAGATAAGTGCTTCAACATACCAATAAAAACAATTGAAAAATTGGAGAAATGTGCTCTAAAACAACAAAAGTAAGATGTGTACGATTTTAAATTATGGGAGAATGTTGGATACTAATTTAAAGTTGTAATAGAAAATATAAATTGTGTAAAATTTAATATTTGATAGTTTAATTAATTTATGTCTAAACAAAATTTACATTAAATAGATAAGTTTTCATGTTTTGAATTAGAGTAGGTTTCGTACTATTATAAATATTTATTCCCCGGTTGTTTCAAGAGGCAAAGGCACACTATCCATCACAGTGCCTCTATGAATTTTTAATTTTTAATTTTCAAAAATAAAAATACAAAGTAAATTAAAGTTTAAAATTTATTGAAAATATAATAATTATCTTGTATAAAATGCAAAGAAAAAAAATATACTAACAAAAATTGATGTAACTATCTCAAGAAAATAATAATATAATATTTTTATTTACTATTATTATTATTATTATATTCTAAGTTATAAAATTATTTATTATAACACATCATATTATTTAAGTATACAAGAACAACAACAATAACATACCCAGTAATATCCCACACCGTGGGGTCTGGGGAGTATAGTGTGTACGCAGACCTTACCCCTACCTTGTAAGGATAGATAGGCTGTTTCCAATAGACCCTCGGCTTAGGAAAACATAAGCACCACATTAATGAAAATATAGACAAGAAAGGACAGTACCAAAAAGCCATAAGTATAATTACTTAAATAATTATAAAAAATTTAAGTATAACTTAAATAATTATAAAAAGTTTTCTAATTAAATATATTGGCCATGTATTACTTACAATCCATAGCGCAATCATTGCCAAAGAGCTCTTGAATTATCCAGAACGAGAAATATTTTAAATTTTTTATTTTATTTTTAAATGACATATTTTTTTAGTCACGTAAATATTATTACATGCGTCCTAATTTATGTAATATAATTTGACTTGGCACGACATTTAAGAAAATAAAGACTCTTAACTTGTGGACTAAAACAAGCTTTAAACAATTATGTGATTATAAATTATTTTATTGAAAATAAATAATTTATAAATATAAAAATATAATATATTCTTTTGGAACCGATCAAAAAAAAGTGTTTTCCGTAAACTGGAAACGAAAGAGTATAATATGTCACCTAATAAGTTATTTAAAAAAAGAAAGAATTCTTGTTTTATAATGTTCTTCAAATACTACCATATAAATGGTAGTAGTGTTTCGGACAAATCTGCATATGCGCTTGTCAAGTGAGAACAAATATAGTCGGACCTGTCACATGCACGTAGTGTCAATCCCAGATTCAAATAAATAATCATATGCACTCCCCCAAATGGGCCATCATGTCACTACCTAATTTCACTCAAAACTTTGTCCTATGCTGCCGCTGCTATTGTGTCGCCAAAAACAGCTGAAGAATCCAGAACCTCTTTGACACCTTTTTTACACGCGTATGGTATCTGCTTTACACTGTCTTTTCTTTTCCCTTTTCTCCTTTTCAGCACCAAGAATGATACAAAACCCTTTTGTCTTTTAGCTGTTTTTCTTCACAAAATTATATTGGATGACATCTGAAGGTTAAATGAATTAAATCTGAAGCTTAAGTAGGGCGTGATTCAATTTTTACCATGTGTTTATATTTCGAAATCGCAAAAGAAGAAAAGGAAAATTAATCAACATACTCCATCATTAATCTCATGACAGTTTTTACATTATTATTCACTATATAAAATTTAATTTTTATCTTATATCGGCGAATAATTAAACCGTAAACTATTGCCCTACACTACTGAACGTCTGAGCTAAGTCACAAATTAAACTTGCAATTTACTTCGATACACTATTATATTAGCAGTGATCGATTACAAAAATAATGTGTTGGGAAACACAGTATGTCCTGCTTCGCGACAAACGCTTTCGAACAGATGTTATATAGTATAGAAATTGCATGAGATATGACTAAGAGACGTTTAAATTTGAAACAGAGAGAGAAAAATTGTTATAGAAAGAGACAAGATTGACATAGTCATATGGCACTATTAATGGTTTTCTTCTAAAGATTTGACCACTAGTGATGTCGGATTTTTGTCTACTCTGGAAACCTCTCTCACTATGTCTTGTTTTACATTTAGCTAACTATAATATGTTTTCAACAACAACAAAAAAATATAAAAACTAAACTATCATATATGTTTGTACATTTGTCGACTTTGCGCTATGTTAAATCTGATATCATTCAGTAAGAAAATGTTGAAAGTGAAACAATTTGGAATGTAGAGGTTCTTTAAGAGGGAAACGTGAATTAAACCTCATTAGATCATTTTCATTGAATTGATCAATTTATTTTCTTTTAAAAAGAGAATAATTCTTTCGAAATAGAGCGGTTAAAAATACGGTGTCATCGATCTAGATCTATTAGATAGCTGTCCAGCAGATATATATCAATATTTGCTTCAGAAACAAACATTTTCTAGGTATGAACTGGTCAGCTCCAGAGCGATCATATGAACTATAAGGAAAATCCTAGCTCTATACACGTTAAGTATATATAAAGAATTATGCTGAGAAGTTATTTTGAGCAATCCATATATTCATTAATTATCTTTGTGGGATTACTTTAATTGTTTGCTTCTACAAATATCTTCCAATACTATTTGCTTTCAAATTTGCGTCTTTGAGCGTAGATTGGTAATGCTTGTTAGCCGTCAGATGGAACTCAGAAGATCCCCAGAACTGTTTTCCACCTTTTTTTAGTTTTAATGAGAATTTTATACTTTGTACCGTATATCCAAAATTTAGACGGAAACATGCTTAAATGGTGCGGTATGCATAGTGAGAATTTATATATCCTATCTCAATTTGCTTGAGCATGAAGCGTATAGTTATTGTTGTTGTAGGGATCCAAAATTTCAAATTAGAAAGCTTCTATATATAACATTCATGCATGAGTCATATTCTTAGCGTTCAAAGCCACTGATCGTAAGCTACGTCCTTCGTCACGATCTCGAATAAAATTATTCCTTGTTAATCTCTAAGAGTCACTACTCAAGTTGATGAGGTCAAATCCCTATAACCATGACACTATTACTATAATTAAGCAATTTCTACTCCTCGTTCATGATTAAATGTTGCTCCCAAACGCACACGCAAGTATACGTGGCCGACAAGTAATATATGATTTTGAAGTCCAGATATCATACCCACTGGGACTTATATCAACTACTCACTAACACACCAATCTCGTTATTCAGTCTAGCTAAAGTCAAGTTCAAGAGTTTAATTCTGCTAAACTACAATTCTAAGTAATGACTAAATTATCAAGTAACTAATTGATTGTTTGTTATTCAGTAGAGACAAGTATTCTAGGGTTGTGACCGATTTACCAATCGTATTGTGTTCGAATTAACTCTCCCTTTCATATAATTCACTCGTGGTTGCTAATTAATCGATAAACGTTCTCATAGCCTTCTCCCGAAGTACTACTTTCCTATTCTCAATCACTACTAAAAATCAGGTAAAAAGCGACCGAAAAAAAGCGACCAAAGTTGGTCAATATTTGCAGAAAAGCGACCAAAAAGCGACCACAATGGCCTGGTCAGTATTTAGGTGGTCACAAACAAATAGCGACCAAAGTTGGTCGCTAATTGCGACCAACATTGGTCTCCAACACAAAAGAACCAAACATTTCGGAAAAAACATATAGAGACCAACTTTGGTCGCAGATTAGCGACCAAAGTTGGTCGCTTATTTTTATTTTAAATTAATTTAATCTGGTCAATAGCGACCAAAACTGGTCCCCAAATTAATTATATTTTTCTAAAAATTCTAAAATAGCGACCAAAGTTGGTCGCTAAACAAAAAAAATAAAAAATAAAAATCAGCAGTTAGCGACCAAAGCTGGTCGCTAATTGCTGATTTTTATTTTTTATTTTTTGATTAGCGACCAACTTTGGTCGCTATTTGGTGATATAGCGACCAAATAGCGACCAAAGGTGGTCGCTAATTTGCAGATTCAATTTTTTTTTCCAGCAAAATAGCGACCAACTGGAGACCAAAGTTGGTTGCTATTTTTGGTTCATTTTTTCCAGAAACTGCCTGTTTTGGCAGCTACACCACCTGCCAGTTTTACCAAATTACTAAAATAAGTATTTTATGCCATGAAAACAACAACAACGACAACAAACAACAACGAGAATAACAACAATAAACAACATCATTAAACAACGACATTAAACAATAACAAGCTATAAAATTCAAATGAACTTATATACATTATATAAACTGTTAATACAATTCAACGTCTACTAATGTTTACATGGCATCGTCGGATGAAGTGTCATTATTAAGAGCATCATCCGGCGATGATTCACGTGATCGGGGAATCGGAAAATTAGCCCCAGAAGCCAAGAGAGATTTGAGCTGCTCTTGTATGGCAGCATACTGAGCATCTCTAACCTTCTCTCTTTCCTTGGCAGCTTCTAGCTCGGCTGTGAGCTTTGCTACATGCTCCCGCACAGAGGAGAGGCTCTCCCCATCAAGCGACTCCGCTTGCGCGGAAGTGCCTATTCCTTGCATTCCACACCTATAGCGGTGGAATTGCTTAGCGGGAAGCCCGTATACCTTCCCCCCTTTTGGACCGCCAGCCGCCTGCATCCATAGTCTCTCAGCTTCCTCGTCCGACGGTTGGATTGGTTCGCCCGATGAAGATGGTGGCTGGCTCCGTACAAACTCTTCCAACTCAGCTGTGAAGCGACTCTAAAAGAAAAATTAAATTAGTATTCAAAAGTTATATAAAACTAAATCAAAGTACTTAATAAAAATTGAAAACTTACATGTACAGCCGAGGCTCGGTCCTCG
>MCJB01053049.1:0-10675 GCA_002018475.1 Nicotiana obtusifolia
GTTTTAAGTCTGTTGTAGTTCTTCTTTAAAGATTGAGTCTGTAACAGAAATGTTTTATTAATGGAATTTGAAAGTTTACAAAATTGTTTCTCTATTTTCATATTTATTTCTCCAGAATTATGTAGTATCTAATTATTATTTAAAAGAAGAAGAAGCAAGAATAGAACAGAAATAGAGAGTAAAAATTAGAAAGCAAAGAGAAAAGAAATAGGCAAAGCCGGAATGAAACACGCAACCGTCGTGAAACATATAGGAATACATTTAACTTCTTAGGTGCATCACACCCCAATGTGCGATTACCTATCTGTTATTTGCCCAGAACTAACCGGTTCGCTGTTGAGTATAGGTTTTGCTACTTCGGTGATTGGTTTTGTGGAAATATGGCATTTCATCCATATTTTATAAGGTCGAAGGGAAGTGTTGAAATGGCGTCTGAGATAACGTTGTCAACCATTCCTATCACAGAGGAAAACCCAATTTCAGGCATATTGGTTCCAGAATCGGCAGCTGCTGAAGAAAACAGACTATTGCGTCTCTGCATGATGGAGATGTAGGATGCTTGGACGAATAGAAAGGAACCACCGAGCGCAATTCCAGGATTTCCTGAACTATTTCCCAGGGCTAGTGGGACTACCAACATCCCAATAAGTTACCCATTGGGATATCCCACCATAACTGCCAATTTTATGGGAACGCCCTCTGAAGATCACCCTCAGGCATCAAATGCCGGTGCGACATCCAATATATTCACTACACCACCTTGGGCAGCCACAACGCAACCTGCTGTGCCCCGGCCAAGTTTCAATCCTTCACCTTTTTCATATCAGGCACAGCCTTTTCCAGTTGAGGCAGCTCAGTTTACCACAACGGCATACCATCAACTGCCTAGATATGAGCTTGCCCCAGGGCAGGAGACAAGCATAAAGACTCCCGAGCAAGATGAGATAACTAGAAAGATGAGAAGTCTTGAATAAAGCCTTAAAAACATACAAGGTCTAAGCGGACAGAAAAGCGTATCATATGCGGACCTATGTATGTTTCCTCACGTGCATCTGCCGCTAGGCTTCAAAACACCGAAGTTTAAAAAGTACGATGGGCACGGGGATCCTATTGCTCATCTCAAAAGGTACTGCAACAAGTTAAGAGGAGCGGGTGGAAAAGAAGAGCTCCTCATGGCTTATTTCAGGGAAAGTTTAGCAGGCATCGCCTCTGAATGGTATATGGACCAGGAGATGTCCAGATGGCACATTTGGGATGATTTGGCAAGATATTTCGTCCGACAGTTCCAATACAATATCGATATTGCACCGGACCGAAATTCCTTAGCCAATTTGAAGAAGAAAGCTACTGAAAGTTTCAGAAAATACGCGGTCAAATGGCGCGAGCAGGCGGCGAGGGTAAAACCTCCTATGGACGAGGCTGAAATGGTCATGGTTTTTCTGCAAGCACAAGAGGCTGACTATTATCAAAATATGATGTCAGCGATGGGGAAGCCATTCGCTGAAGCCATAAAGATTGGCAAAATGGTAGAAAATGGCCTAAAAACAGGACGGATTTTAAGCCAATCCGCAATCAGAGCCACCTCCCAAGCCATTCAAGGCGGGTCTGGAGGGTTAGCCAACAGGAAAAAGAAAGAAGAATCATCAATGGCTGCCTCAGGTACAAGAAAGCCTCGGCCACCTAGGCCTCTCTTCTCTGAAAGGGCCCCACAGCATTACTATCCCTACCAGGACATAGCTCACGCCCATCCGCCATACGCAGTCATGAATGCCCAGCCATGTGGCAGGCCTCAACAACCATTCAATCAAAACAGAGCTCCACCTCCTAGAAATCAGCCTCCATACCAAACCTATTATAATCCTCGACCCCAACAAAATAATTTTCATGCTCGAGAACCACCAAGGAAAAATTTCACACCCATTGGTGAGTCTTATTCAAGCTTGTTTCCAAAATTAGTCCAAATGGGTCTGCTTCAGCGGTAACATACAAGGGTAAAGAAGTCTTGGGAGAAAGTCAGGAAGACAAACCGGTTGAGAGATATCTCAATTTAAGGGAAGTAAACAGTGCTACCAAGAAACGCTTCCCGTCTAAGAAACCAGTGAGTCCTGAGGAGGCAGAAGCATTCTTTCAAAAGATGAAAACGGCAGATTATGAAATAATCGATCAACTCCGGCAATCCCCCGATCAAGTTTCTCTTCTATCACTATTAATGAGCTCAGCTGAGCATCAGAGGGTCTTGCTCAAAACCCTCAATGAAGCCTATGTCCCTGTTGAAACTACAATAGAGTAGCTGGAAAGAATGGCCGAAAGGTTTTTTATAACCCATCAAGTTTCTTTCGGAAAAAATGATTTACCCCCAGAGGGGGCTGCCCACAACAAAGCCCTTCATCTAACAGTCAAATGTGAAGGGTACTATGTGAAAAGAGTCATGATAGATGGTGGCTCTGGGGTAGATATTTGCCCGCTTTCAACCTTGCAGCGCATGGAAATATTCACAAAGAAAATCAGGCATAATGATGTATGCGTACGCGCCTTCGACGGTTTAAAGAGGGACACTATTGGAGAGATCGACTTGATTCTGACTATCGGACCGGTTGATTTCGAAATAACTTTCCAAGTTCTGGATATGGACACCTCCTACAATTTTCTTTTAGGACGTCCATGGATCCATGCAGCAGGAGTTGTGCCCTCCACTCTCCACCAAATGGTCAAATTTGAACACGAAAATCAGGAGATCGTGGTTCACGGAGAGGACGAACAGTCAATCTATCGGGATCCATCGGTCCCATGCCTGGAAGCAAAAGAAGGAAGCGAGCATATAATCTACCAAGCTTTCGAAATTGTGGTTGCAGACCAGTATGAGGAAGGAAACCCTTGTCCTCAACCCTTTCTGTCAAATGCATCAATGATGGTGGCCAAGGAAATGATCCGACATGGCTACCAACCTGGAAAAGGGCTCGGGTGATCGCTGCAGGGAACAACTGAGCCTATCACCTCGACTGCTAGTGAGGGATTCTTTGGGTTTGGTTTCCGACCCACGCCAGCTGATTTCAAATGGGCAAAGAAGAGGAAAACGATGGCTGGGTTTTGACAAAGCCAATCCTGCCCTTATACAAAACATTCGTCAAGCCTAAGTATGTTGACGAAGAGGAAGATGAAGCCTTCACGGCTGAAGAAATTGAGGAAATTTGTGGGGCTATGAAGCAAATGTTATATGAAACCCACATGGTTCAGGAAGGGGAAGGATCAAGCACCGTTGAGGTGCTGTACATGGGGCCCGACGCCAAATTACAAAATTGGAAGGCTATGCCCTTCCCCATCAGGCGGGAGTTCCGGTAGACTCGTCTTGCCACTTTTTCTGCATCACGAGTTATCCTAGGGTGTAACTCGGATGTTTTTTTTTTAGTTTCTCGTCTTTTAAATTCCAAATGTAAACCCTGTTATCTTAAAATTCAATGAAATGAAAATCAATCTTTCATCATTCATCCCTTCTGATTCTGTTATTTTACTTTTCTTTCTTCTTTTCAGTTCTAGTAATGCGGCTTTAAATAACATGACATGCTTGCGGACTTTATGCCCAGATCCAAACGCGTTGTCTAATTGTGATGTAATGAATCAAGAACCGGAATATAATGAAGAAGAGGCTTTTAATGAAATTAACCGAGAATTGGAACAATTCGAGAATAAATCTAAGCCAAATCTAAATGATACCGAGCCGGTTATTTTGGGTAGTTCCGAAGAAATCCGAGAAACCAAGATAAGCATTCACACAGATGAAAAAACTCGAGACGCACTAATCCAACTCCTGTTTGAGTTCAAAGACGTGTTTGCTTGGTCATATGACGATATGCCAGGACTCAATGTTGACATGGTGGTTCATAAATTGCCGACATACCCTGATTATCCCCCTATTTAGCAAAAGAAGAGAAAGTTCAAAACTGATATTAGTGACAAGATCAAAGAAGAGATCATAAAGCAGCTGAAAGCAGGAGTGATTCAGGTTGTTCAGTACACCACGTGGCTAGCCAATGTAGTCCTAGTGCCAAAGAAAGACGGGAAAACCCGAGTGTGTGTGGACTACAGAGATTTGAACAAAGCAAGTCCAAAAGACAACTTACCTTTGCCAAACATCCATATTCTGGTTGACAATTGTGCCAAACATGAGATACAATCCTTTGTGGATTGTTATGCAGGATATCATCAGGTGTTGATGGACAAAGAAGACGCTGAAAAGATAGCATTCGCCACACCTTGGGGCACATATTGTTACAGGGTCATGCCATTCGGACTGAAAAACGTAGGGGCAACATATATGAGGGCCATGACTGCCATCATCCATGACATGATGCATCAGGAAATAGAAGTGTATGTGGACGATGTGATCATCAAATCTAAAACTAAAGAGGATCATGTACGAGATCTGAGAAAGTTCTTCGGGAGGTTGCGCAAGTACGATTTAATGCTGAACCCAGCCAAATGTGCGTTCGGAGTCCCATCTGGCAAGCTCTTGGGATTCATAGTCAGTCGAAAGGGCATTGAGCTAGACCCAACCAAGATAAAGTCTATTCGAGATTTACCCTCTCCCAAAACCAAGAAAGATGTCATGAGTCTTTTGGGAAGATTGAACTATATCAGCCGGTTCATTGCTCAGCTGACTTCTACATGCGAACCCATATTCCAGTTGTTAAAGAAAGATGCGGCCATTAAATGGACAGATGAATGCCAGGAAGCTTTTGATAAAATCAAAACGTATCTGTCGAACCCGCCAGTGTTGGTCCCACCTGAGCCAGGAAGACCTCTGTTCTTGTACCTGACAGTCCTGGAAAATTCTTTCGGCTGTGTCCTCGGGCAACATGATGTGATCGGAAGGAAAGAACAGGCCATTTACTACCTGAGTAAGAAATTCACCAGCTATGAAGCCAAGTATACTCTGCTGGAAAGAACTTGTTGTGCTTTAACTTAGGTCGCTCAGAAGCTGAGGCATTACTTACAAGCATACACCACCTATCTCATAACCAGGTTGGATCCTCTGAAATACATATTCCAGAAGCCGATGCCCACTGGGAGGTTAGCAAAGTGGCAGATCCAGCTCACATAATTTGACATAGTCTATGTCACTCGCACGGCGATGAAAGCCCAGGCGTTAGCAGATCATCTGGCTGAAAACCCTGTTGATGATGAATATCAGCCCTTGAATACTTACTTCCCGGACGAGGAAGTAAATTCAATTGAGGTAATATCCGAAGACATCAATACTTGGAAAATGTTCTTTGATGGAGCAGTAAATGCAAAAGGTGTTGGGATTGGGGCAATCTTGATCTCGCCTGATGGTTAGCATTATCCGGCCACAGCCAGGCTTCAGTTTTTCTGCACAAACAACATGGCTGAGTATGAAGCTTGCATTATGGGTATGAATATGGCGATCGCTCAGGATGTTGAACATTTGTTAATCATGGGAGACTCTGATTTGATTATCCGACAAGCCCAAGGAGAATGGGAGACACGAGACGTCCAGCTTATTCCATATAGGCAACATGTGGAAGATCTGAGCAGACGATTCGAATCCATAGAGTTCAGATACATCCCACGTTGTCACAACGAATTAGCTGATGCACTGGCTACTTGGGCCTCTATGCTGCCATACCCGGGCAATGCCCTCATTGATCCTCTGGAGATCCAGATCCGCGAAAGGCATGGTTATTGTAACATGGTTGAAGCAGAAACAAGTGCTCAACCATGGTATCACGACATTAAGAGGTTTCTGAAAACCAAAGAATACCCGGATCAAGCCAGTGGAGACCAAAAGAGAACCATCAGACGACAGGCAAGTGGTTTCTTTTTAAGTGGTGATATCCTATACAAAAGGAATCCGGACCTCAATCTGTTAAGATGCGTTGATGCCGAAGAAGCTGGAAAGATCATGCGCAAAGTGCATGTAGGAGTGTGCGGACCCCACATGAACGGGTATGTTTTAGCGAAGAAAATTCTCCGAGCGGGTTATTACTGGATGACCATGGAGAAAGATTGCTTCAGCTTTATTCGAAAATGCCATCAGTGTCAGGTACATGGTGATTCAATTCATGCACCTCCCACAGAACTACATCCCATGTCGTCACCTTGGCCATTTGTTGCCTGGGATGGATGTCATTGGGCCGATTGAGCTAAAAGCCTCAAATGGGCACAGATTCATATTGGTTGCCATCAACTACTTCATGAAATGGGTTGAAGCAATCACCCTCAAATCTGTTACTAAGAAAGCGGTGGTGGATTTCGTGCATTCCAATCTTATATGCCGTTTTGGCATCCTCGCAACCATCATCACAGATAATGCTGCAAATCTGAATAGTCATTTGATGAGTGAAATATGCGAACAATTCAAAATAACGCATAGGAACTCTACTCCATATCGGCCCAAAGCCAATGGTGCCATAGAAGCAGCCAACAAAAATATCAAGAAGATTTTGAGGAAGATGATTCAAAGTTCCAGGCAATGGCATGAAAATTTGCCGTATGCACTGTTGGGGTACCGCACCACTGTGCGTACATCGATTGGAGCAACTCCATATATTTTGGTTTACGGCACTGAAGCCGTGATACCAGCGGAAGTAGAAATTCCTTCCCTGCGGATTATTGTCGAAGCTAAAATTGAAGATAGCGAGCGGGTCAAAACCCGCCTGGAACAACTAACCCTGATCTATGAAAAGCGGATGGCCGCAGTATGCCATGGGAAGTTATACCAGCAAAGAATGGCTCGTGCTTACAACAAGAAAGTACGGCCCAGAAAGTTTGAAGTGGGGCAACTCGTTTTAAGACGAATTCTCCCCCATCATCAGGAAGCAAAAGGAAAGTTCGCTCCTAATTGGAAAGGCCCATATATCATCAGAAAGATATTGCCGAGAGGAGCACTGTACTTGGGAGACATTGAAGGAAATGATCCCGAAACAGTAGTAAATGCAGATGCCGTCAAAAGGTACTACGTGTAATCTTTCCGATTGAGAGGACGAAGGCCTTCATTCTCGCTACCCCAAACACTCCAATCCTTTGCTAGCCCTTTGAGCTGGTTATTCTTCCTTGATTACCCTCTTTGGAACTCGAAAGCGTCACTGCAAAGTTTAGTTGAAAAACAAAAAAGGAAAAAGAAAAAGAAAAGAAAAGAAAAGAAAAGAAAAAAAAAAGAAAACAAAGAAGAAAACAAAATAAAAATCCAAAACCAACGTAGCCTGAACTACGTTTGACTTGATTCCGAAAGGATACGTAGGCAGCCTCTCCCGGGGTTCAGTCACACCAAAATAAAAACCCAAATTCCCCCAAAGTGAAACTGGGACAGATGCTATAACAGTTTGGCGGTGTTCGCCTGAAATGTTCCAAAGTTGTAATTCAATCAAACTCTCTTTTACCAAATCCCGTTCAAGTCCTTCAGATCAATCGGTGAAAGGTTTCCAAAATCAGAAAATGCATTCAAAATGAGAGAAATAAAATGAGAGAGTCTTACTGGTGAAAATCCACACGGGCACCGTAAGGCGACGTGAGCAGAGAAATTAAAAATGAGAGAGCCTTGTTAGTGAAAACTCGCAAAGAGCACTACCAGGCGACGGTGAGAAGAGAAATGAGAGAGGTCAATTGGTGAAAACCCGCAAAGGGCACCATTGATCGAAAAGCGGGAATCCTGGCCACTATTGGTACTGAAAGAGTACTTGCAAGGTTTCTCGGTTTCAGAATACGGATTATGATGGGTTCGTGAGAAAGATGGATAGTTGCACAGATCGGGCATCCATTCCAAGAAGCATGTCATGCCTATGTGAAGTCTGCAAATACCCCAGATAAGTCCTTCTCTCTTCCCCGAAAAGGACGCTTTTCTAAATTCATTCTCTCGCTTTTCGTTTACTTTCCTTTGAATCCCTTTCGGTCTAATTCTGCTTCAGAAACTAATACAAAGAAAAGATGTCAAGACTGGTTTTACAGGATCCCGCTTAATAACAGCCAGATCCAAATGAATGTACCAGCCTCAATGGGTGCATCGAGTCGGCCCTGACTGGCCGTGCTGGCTGATGTTCCGAAATCCAAAGTTGTGGAAAATGAAAGAAAAGCCCCAGAGGCAAGAAAAGTGAAAAGACAAAGTTCCATAGGGGCAAGCTGTCACAATAAACTTATAAAATTGGGTCCCTCGGTTCAAGAAAGAGTTCAACCCTCGGAAAACCACGCAAGAAGCGGAGATTTTCGCCGAAAGTTGGGCCGGGATCAAGTGATCAGAATCATCAAGGCCACAAAACCAATCACCCTTTCAAACTAACAATTACTTTTGCTTTGAAAACAGGAAATTGGTATAATCCAAGGCAGCCTTACAAGATGCAGGTGTAACCAAAAGGAAATTGCACAAAGGACAAAAACAGCTTTAAAGCACTAGTCAGAGGGAAGTTTCTTCTAAACTCTTCACTGCATTATATTGGTTTTCTTTGGCATAACCCCAAAGATCCTCTATTATTCGTTATCTCCGGCATAACCCGTGGATCCCTTTAGCATAACCCAAAGGTCTTAACTCTCATCCCCAGCATAACCTGTGGATCCTTTTTGCATAACCCAAAGGTCTTAACCTTCATCCCCGGCATAACCCGTGGATCCCTTTGGCATAACCCAAAGGTCTTAACCCTCATCCCCGGCATAACCCATGGATCCCTTTGGCATAACCCAAAGGTCTTTTCCTTCATCCGCGGCATAACCTGTGGATCCCTTTGGCACAACCCAAAGGTCTTTTTCTTCATCCCCGACATAACTCGTGGACCTCTTTGGCATAACCCAAAGGTCTTAACTCTCATCTCCGGCATAACCCGTGGATCCCTTTGGCATAACCCAAAGATCTTAACCCCCGGCATAACCCGTGGATCCCTTTGGCATAACCCAAAGGTCTTAACCTTCATCCCCGGCATAACCCGTGGATCCCTTTGGCATAACCTAAAGGTCTTAACCCTCATCTCCGGCATAACCCATGGATTCCTTTGGCATAACCCGAAGGTCTTAACCTTCATCCCCGACATAACCCGTGGACCTCTTTGGCATAACCCAAAGATCTTTGTTTTATCACCAGCATAACCCGTGGACCTCTTTGGCATAACCCAAAAATCTTTGTTTTTCATTTTTCCAAGCATAACCCGTGGATTCCCTGGCATAACCTGTGGATCCCCGGTATAACCCGCGGACCTCTTTGGCATAACCCAAAGACTTTGTTTTTCTTGTATCCCCGGCATAACCCGTGGACACCTTTGGCATAACCCAAAGATCTTTGTTTCCCTTTTCCCCAGCATAACCTGGCAATCCTTCCTTTATTTTATTGTTTAGCTTTTAGTTACAAATAACTCACAAATTTGTCCCAATGGAAACTGGGGCAGGATAATTTTGTTCGTTTGATTTGATTTGGTGTCTGAGCAGGTTTCTCCTCGAGGCACAAGGTCGAGATGACTAAAAATGAGTCTCAATCCAGAATAAAGAAAAGAAGAGAACAAAAGGGAGCAAATTCAAATGCTGCAATGAACAAGGACGCGACATATTCAAATTTGACGGAAGTCATAAGCTTTGCATGTCTTGCCTTGATTCAAAAGTTGAAGAAAGAACCAGCACCTACAGCTGACGAACATCAAGATTCAGATCGGAATCTGCATCAAAAACCTGCTAAGACTCAAGATCAAGCTTCAAGAGATTTGTAGATAGGAATCTTGTAATTCAGAGTTGATAGACGTAGCTAGTCTAGCTTTTTATTTTTCCATTTTGGTGTAATAAGGAGCGCAACAAGCAGTAACAGCAGCAGCAACAGCGAAAATCACAGTTTCGTGTTAGTCTATCTACCAAACTCCCCGAACTACACTGACCTGATTCCTTTATAGCCAAGGATATGTAGGTAACCTTTGAAGCAAGGTTCGTTCAGACTCTTTTCAAAAGTGCTTCTCATGGAGTTTCGGGTCGGCAAAAATCCCACAGAATTGCTCATCTTATCTTTGCCTAAAAACCCTTCGTGTCTCTGAGCAAAGAGGGGTAGCCTGGGAGCACATGATTTTTTCCATACCCGAAATACTCCTATAAATCAATAAAATAGTTTTAATTAGTTATTAGACCTTTTAAGAATTTTATTAGATTTTAATTGCTTATATTTTCTTGTTTTTAAGTAATTAACTTATGAAAGTACCCAAAAATATCATGCATTGCATTTAGGATTTATTTTATATATATTTTTTGGATTGAATTAGTAGTTGTTGGTTTTATAAAATTGAAAAAATCATAAAAAATAGTTCATTTTACACTTGTCTTAATTTTTATTCTTTAATTCTTAGAATCAAGCGTTATTATAAGTTGTATAAATAGTTATTTAGTTTAATTTCACATTTAGGTAAATTAGGATTTTAATTACTAAGTCTTATAGTTTTAAAAAAATTAAAAAGAGAAATTAAAAACAAAAGAAACTAAGAAAATGAAATAAGGAACTCAGACTGGGCCAACTGTTTAAACTTAAAACTGAGTCCAATGGGAATTTTTCGGACCAGCCCAAACCATTCCCCTTTTCTTTCAACCAAAACGACCCCGTTTCGTAAATGGCTCATCTGAGCCGTTGATCTTAATAGATCCAACGGCTCAGAACTCCTCTCCATCCCCCTATATAACTGTTCCAAACCGACCCTACCCCCCCCCC
>MCJB01053050.1:4292-20978 GCA_002018475.1 Nicotiana obtusifolia
GGGAGTGAATTGCTTATTTAAAAATAAAATTATAAGTAGTTGACTAGTTTACCAATTAGTCGGCTGAAAATAAGGACAGGATAATAGAAAATGCAGAAATAAAATGCAGGAAATAAAGACATCAGATTTTTTATACTTGTTCAGATCCAAAGTGAATCCTAGTTCAGTCACCTTGGGTTGCAAGGGTGTTCTCTTTCAGTGATCGATATTTTTTGAGTACTGAATGGATGATGTAGCTTTATACCAACATCTTAATCTCTATGTCTCTTTTCTTTTCTTGATACAATGCTTCACCAGTGTTTATATCTTTTTCTTCTCTCACTAATTACACAGTGGATCTAACAGAAACTACAATGCTTGTTTGGAGTAGAACAAAAAGAGTGAAGATGGTTCATTCAAAGCATGTTCTTTTCAGGTCTAGAACATCTGTGTATATACTTTCCATGAGGCCTTCGAGAATCTTGAGAGATTGCAAACCCAAGGGAGTTGATCCTTGAAAAAAATCACGAATTGATTATTTCCAAGAATAAGGTCAAATTCCCATTGATCTTCCTTGATTTATGATCTTGACGAGCTTTCCATCCGCTAGGCATATCTTTGTGTTACTTGAGGCGTATCCACTGGATCCCTTGATTTCTGGCTTCATTGGTTTTCAGTGATCTCGTTCCCCTTTGATTTGGGGCCTTCCAGTAATACTTTCCGTCAATCTCTGATTGATTATTCTTGCCGGATCTCCGCTGTCTTTTCCTTTTTCATTACTGATCATTGATTCTTTTTCTTGTTTTCTTTTGGACCCTCCGTTAATAGATTATTTCTTTGATCTATTCCTGACTGGTATTGCTTCTTGAATCCTTATTCCTTGTGATCCTACACCAAATAGAATATATTCTTTTTCATCATTGAAACTTATAATTAACAACAATTTATATACAATCCATTATTAGTGCCTTAAATTAGGGGATTTTTTGCTTGGAAAATGGCGTAACTGAAGGGAACGAAGTTCAAATTGTCTTTCCCACCTAAATAAGACTCCTTCCAGTTGTACCATAATTAGCGCAACATCTTCTTTCTCTTTGCCATAATTGCCTATTTTAAGAAAAGAATAATGTATGGTACAACAATGTACAAAACAAAAATGAAATTTGTACAAATTTAATATAAACTTTGATATATCTACAACTACATACATACTAAAAATAAATTTCAAACAACTAATTATACAGTATACAACTTATTTACAACTTTCATACATCATTCTTATCCAGTTAAATACAACTATAACATCATACAACTTAAATACAAATTTTATACAATATGTCTTTTGTATGTATTTGTATATAATTTGTATATATTTTGTATGTGGTGTGTTCTTCTGCTTCTTCTTCGAATTTCAATCTGAAAATCTAGTCAAATCAAATCTAATCTTCACCAAATACCCTCAAAATCGAGATATAAACTCCATAGAATATTCTCAACCGTCTGTAATAACACCTAATCCAAACAAACAATACTTTTTTGAAAATCCAAATTCAAATTCATTTTGAAACTTTTTAATTGCTGTCAATGGTGGAGAGTCAAACACCTTCAAAATTTATTGATTGACAATTTCAATTCGAACAATACAACCAAATAATTAATACACATCTACTACTAGCCCGCTATTGACACATCAACAAGAAAAGGGAAAGCCCGGAAAAGCTCCAAACTCCAGCCATGGCGAAATTCAAATTAATAAAAAACTAATCCCTTTCTTCACCATTGTTAGAGAAAATTATGAGCTTTAGAAGAAAAAACCTTGTAGAAACCGGTGTAAAAAGAGGGTTGATTTCAAAGAGAGTAAGAAAAAAATCTTTTAGAAAGATTGGAGTTTGTCTGGGTAATTAAGGAATTGTGAGGATTTTTAGGGATACTAAATTAAAAGGCTACATCAAGGATAATCATTTAAAACTAATTTGTATATAATTGATAAATTGTATATGATCATGTAATTAAGTTAAAACTTGATTAGGGAGGATAATTAAGTTTCATATATAGTATAAGGAGATAAAAATCTCTTAATTATTCTGGAATAATTACAAATTTTATGACTAGAGCAATATCATATGAGTAAGTTGCATTGGTAGTCACTTTTAGGCCTGTTATTTAAAAGCATAGCCAGCATTGCAATGTATTTAAAACATAGTCACAATTCCAAAAAAGCAACAGAGACCTACTTTGAACTTCAGGCCATAGTCCTAATCATTGCAGTTCGAATATCAAGCCACTGTCCTTAAGCTTGAACTGTAATCGTGTAAAATTATTTTATAATTTCTACTGCTAGACAAGTTTGTTTTTGCATCCAAAGTTGGTGCTTTTGAGTTGCAAATGTCTCTATCAGATGATCATAGTAGTAGAATTTGTTGTCTGGCATCTCTGACCAATTTCGATGCCACATTATTATCATTAGTTAGAGTTGCTACATGTTTGAGTGCGTCGGAGCAAATTTTGGATAATTAAGCAAATTATGCAAAAGTTTTGGGAAAATTGTGATTAGATGAAGAGAGACCGCAAAGAAGAAGAAGACACTAGGAAATGCTAAATTCTAAACACATGATCAATTGTTCCTATGTTTTAAATAACATCATTAACAGCTTGTCTGGATAACTGTTACTTGTTGTATTATATCGTATTGTTATTTTAAATATAATATTTGTTTCGATTGTTACTTAAATTTTATTATATCGTATCGTTAAAACCGTCGTTACGTAACTATGTAAAGTATCACTTTATGGAAGTACCAATTTGGTGTCGTCATATCGTTACCTTTTTTTCTTTTTCATCTTGCCCTTTTTTATTATTAAATAATTATATTTTATTCTTTACCCTATCTTTTTATATATTAATATTACCTCATGCTACCTTATATTTTCTTTATAATATTGCAAGTTTATTTTTCATATTGTTGGTGCGTGACATCATGAAACGATGGTAAACATACAATCTATCCAAACATTATATATATTAAATGATACAATATAATACTACACAAAATATAATGAAACGATATATAACAACAGCCAAACAAGCTGTAAAAATGACTACATGGTGTTATTTCTTCAGCATAATATTTGCTCTTTTATTGATTTACAACACATGGCGTTTGGATTTGAAAACAGATTTTAAGAGGAAAAAAGGGTAAGCTTTGCTGTTAGTACTAATAATTATGATCCTTGACTTTCTTCCAATATTTGTATTTGTACAAATTAGAAGAATGAAGTGTATATCTTTACTTTAGTAAAATAATAACTGTAACGCCTTTTTTTTTAATCTCTATCTCCATAAATTCATAAAAAGTGGGATAGGGGAAAAAACTTCATAGTAAAAGTCAGCTGCTAATTAGGGGAAATATCTATTGATCAATTTTCCGGATCTAGCGGATAATATGATATTTAGATGAAATCTTAGGGAAAAATAACTTGACCGTTTTACTAGAATTATTACGCGGCGTCTGGATTTGAAAGCAGATTCAAAGAGGAAAAATATGGTAAGTTATTACAGTAATAATCATGATACCTTGACCTCTCCTTCTCATAAATAATTGGAAATATTTTCCTTAGTCTGATAAAAGCATTGCAGCTTTACATAGCATAAAAAAGTGAACTTTTCTATATAAATCCTCCATCTATATGGACCCAATTAAAGCTATTCTCCAGTTGTGTTGTCGTTCTTGATTAAGAGAAAATTATCAATGGCCTGGAACTGCATCTTGTGTGGTCGCAGTGGGCATAACCAAAGAAGGTGCAGTGAGAAAGGCTAGAGCATCAAATTGCTGATCTAAAAAAAGATTCAGCCAATTATGGAAGAAAAATCAAGAAAGCAACTCCATGGACTGAAGATGAACATAGATTATTCAAATTGCTATGGGAAATTTTAAGCGATTAGTAAAGATTTCTTGCCTAATTATACAACACATATTCAAATTGCAAGCCACGCTCAAAAGTATTTTATGAGATTGGCTGCTGCTTCCAATGAGAGAAAAAATCGTAAGAAACCAAGTATTTTCGACGTTCATCTTGAAGAAATAATTATTTCAGAAAGAGAGACTAGTAATGTTTCTGACCACGCAATTGAACATATTCAAGAACATGCCCAAGAAACATATTCAAGAACATGCGAACCTAATGCAATTAGCTCTGAGAGAAATCATAGTTGTAATTTCTTCTCTATTCCATGTTTTGTGCCGGTGTCCACATGGTTGAATTTACCTGTATTCCATAGTTTTGCAATTAACTAAAAATCAAGGATAATTATAGTATATATTATTGTGTATCTGAAGAAGGCTATATATGTACTAGTAATATTTTTGTGTATCTGCCAGTCCAAACTTTTGTACCGTTTTACACATGAGAAAAGAATAAGGCTATGAAATTTATTTAGCTAGGAAGGGTCTTCGAATATGCAGTTAAGTAAAAAAAATAACAGACGATACTGACTGAAACTCGATAATGCTAGCCCTGAAATTCTTATCAAGTGCAATGTTTATCGAGGTCTATCTGAGAACCAAATCCATCCGCCCCAAATTACGGGATTATTTCGCATTTGACTTGTTGATTACGGAAGCAAATAAAGACTTAATTTCATTCCTTATTCGGCAATCCGAGAATCTAAAGTTACTATTGCAAAACCCACTCAAATATCAAATCAAAAAAATTAAAATTGAAATCCGTTGAAGGAGAATGTGGATTGAGAGTTTGAAGCTCAAGTAGGAAGTGGCTTGTGCCCCCTTTTTATGCTAATTAGTGAATTGGTCTAAAGGACCTAAATAATATTTTTTTATATCCGAATATTAAAAGTCCTTTAGTCATTAAATAAAAAAGATTTGGATTATAAGTTTTAATTCAAACACTTAAATTTAGGGTATTTGGGTGTTTTGCGCGTCTCAGAAGGTGACTCCCACTGTGGTCGCTTTTCTCCGGCTGCCTTCTTGGCAGATGGTGTTAAAGAATAACATTGCATTAAATCTGGCCACCACTTTGCTTCAGTACCTTTTAAATATTATTACTCTTTGAACAAAACAAAAGCTTAGACACATGTATTACCAGTTGTATATTTTGGGAAGTAACCTAAAAATAAAAAGCACCATATATATTAGCAGATTACAAGGAAACCGGACTGTTACTTACAAAGAAACCTAAAAATTAAAGAATGGATTACTAATGATGCCCGTTGTACTCTTGTACTTGATAGAAAGGGAGGAAAGAATAAGCCTTTAACACGGGGATAAATTCCACTGCACCAAAACTACGAGACTAATATCGGCTTAAAAGTTAGAATTAAGGAACAGTTTCATAGTGGGAAGCCAATGAACAATTGCAGCTGCCGTTACTATAAATATCCAACTGAAAACTGAAAAACTTCATCCAACATTGAAGAAAAATACTTTCCAAATATTTCTGCCTACTTGTGAAATATGATTCCTACTAAAAGACTTTAATGTCTAATTAGCAACAGCTAGCAATGAGTTCCTTTATGCAGTGGTGAATCCAAGATTTGAAAGTCGTGGGTGCTCGGAGATAAGTAGAGGAAAAACAAATTTAGTTTGTGGGTGCTTACCCAATATTTATCTAAGTTTTTTATTAATTGCCTATGTAAATCTACTAGATCCAGTCAAAGACAATGGGTGCTTGAGCACCCATAATGCTCTATATAGATCTGCCATTGCTTTTATGTTTCAACACGCAAAATGTTGGGATATATACTGTTGACCATGAGTTTGGTTTGGATATAATATTTATTATGGAACAATTATTTATTTAATTTTAATAAAGTTTTAAATAGATCATATATTAGTATGTGTCCTTTGCTTATATAGTAGATGATTTAGTGTATAGAATTTAGCTTATACACGGAAAATTAAATCATCGATTCTTATAAGTATAAAGTTTGAGTTCACAATCTAATGATGGAATTGGACAAACCATCATGAATGATTGTAGCACAAGATTAAATATAATTTATCTTGATTATGGGAATGGTTTAATTCCAACTTCTTGTCCTAGTACATTTTGTATGTATTGAACGGACCAAGTAGAGATAAGTATTTTATACTGACTTAATAAAATAAATTCTCTAGCCATTAAATGTACTTATACTCTTAATCTTGATATAATTATTATAAGTTGTGTATATTATTATTATTTTGATTTATTAAAAGGCGAAACTCTTTCCTGGGTCAATATGCCTGGTAAATTGGATAATAATAATCTACATTGGCGAAATAATAGTTAGTTGATGGAATCCATGTCTCGGTTTAGAGATTGATGATACACCTTTATGAAAGCTTATAAGTTTTCATGTGTAAATGCGGCCGGTAAATTTTGTATTCGACACATGAAATAAATTAAGCAAAAGTTTAAAGAAAATAATCAATAAATTAAATTGTCAATAATTTAATTTAATTGATTAGTATCTGAATCATAACATGGAGAGTTAAATAAGATTTAATGGATGAGTTTCGAAATTGAATAAGGAGTGCAATTACGAATTTTTTAGTGGAATAATTCGTAATTAATTATGGTGGATATTAATTTCGAAAATTACAAATTAATTCCATAATTGGAAGTCTTGTTAATTAAATTATGTGGTCCCTGTTATGCCTAAATAATAGAAAATAAAGGAATCCTTTTCTGGATGGAAAATAAAACTCAACAAGTTTTGGAAAGGGTTTTAACCCTTAAAACTTGTGCTATGAACATATAAGGTTTTCCACCTAGAGGAAGAAGATATGGTGGCCGAAATTTTCAGCCATATTTTTCTAGAAATTTCGCCCACACGAAATTGCTATTTTCGGATATTATTTGGGTAACACAGTTGGTGGAGATTCCATTGAGACATTATGGAATTGAAGGCTCACGTGATAGAAGAGATTTGTTCACGGTTCAAGTGGTAACCCGTGAAATCCAGTTTATATTAGTTACCTAGGTTGCATGTGATTTTGATACTGTGATTGTTTCGCTGCATATAATAATCCATCAATTGGTATCAGAGCTCACTCACATATAATTAGATAACTAGGTTTTTCATGAAACAAGAATATCATATTTATGTATATTTTTGCATTACATGTATATGTTGTTTTCTGAAAACTGCACTGTTGTTTTGTGAATTAACTGTGCAAAAAATTTGGGATTATTCTTGTAATCATGAGATATCGATTTTTTATTGATATTTGATTGGAATGATCTGAATTTTTTTTGGGTAAACACTAGAAAAAACGCAAAACCCGATTTTGACCGAATTGTCGATGTTTTCGGAGGTCAACGAACTTGACAGACTCCGATTAAGCAGAAACTTTTTAGGTCCATTGGAAACGACGTGGTGAGAAAAACTCACTGCTTTTCAGTGAATCATGTTGTTTTTCGGCGTTTTGAGGTCGTTTGGATGGTGTTTTGGACGTTTTTCTATTTTTTAAAAATTATTTTTTAATAATTTTAATTTGTTTTTAATCCAATGGTGGTGGGGGTGACTCCCCATGGTCTCCATGATTAAATACTAGTGATATATGTAATGGGTTTACATTGGCTATTAGTAAATAGACGTGTTGTTGTATTGAATTCAATAATAGAGGTGTAGGATTTTATTAACTAGATCTTACAAGGTATACTTGATATTGTATGATGATATAACATTTTGTAAGAAAGTGAAATCCTCTGTTTGATATCCTGAATGACTAATGATTGGTGCGTTTGGCATATATGTGCATAAAAAATTTCTTAAATTTTGGTTTATGTTTTCATGCCCTATGTGATTACTAGTCTTGGATTTTCGATGAAAATTTTTTGTTTCTGGTTGGAGGTTGTAATTAAGTGAAATATGACTGATTTTTGTATGAGTTTTATATTATTGATATGGCTTTTTAAGTTGTGGTCCATATTTTTCCTTAAATAATTTTTATGAGCTACATGTCACCCGTAAATTGAGAATTTTGTGAGTAATAAATAGTTGCCACTAAAGTGGTTTGTTTATTTGAACTCATGAAAAATTCTTAATAAATTTATACATGTGTAATTACGTCGATCATGGATTGAGCATTATGATTAATAAGTAGGATCCACAAAATTGGTCTATTTATTTGAGTCATTGAATATGCTTAATGGAACATGTGAAAGTTGTCCCTGATAAATCTACACTAATGGTGGAGGTTTTAACTAGACAAAGAGTTTTATCTTTGGGTAGTAGTGACACCAACTCCATCCATGAGAAGTGATATTGGGTTTTCACCGAAATGAAAGAAAATATAATATCTTGGGTTCTTGTGTGTTTAATAAAAGGATAATTTATTGCAAAAGGAGGTATTATTTATCCTAGAAATAATAAAAACATAATATATATGCCTTGAGCTCATAGTATAATTATAAGGAGAATGAAAATTAATATCATATATATTTTAATTCATGAAACTGCTTAAAACAATTATTCTCTGAGTTCGGTTACAGGCTGGTGATCATAAATTTGACGAACTCCGATTGACCTGAAACTTGGTAGATTCATCGAAAACGATCTAGTGAGTAAAACTCACTGCTATGCAGTGAATCTGCTGTTTTTCGGCATTTTGAGGTCGTTTAGATGAGTTTTCAAGCACCCAAGATATAAAGTTAAATTTAAATTGAATTTGTTATAAATATGAAAAATTATTCTTTATATGTCGGCTATATTTGTGTTAAATCTGAAACATGATGATACATGGTGATTTAACTTGATATGATACATAGCAAGAACGCAAATCGCATGGATTTAATCTTAAATATGCCAAAAATAATTTATTCGAATAGGTCTAGTTTTTTGGCGATCGTGAATTTTACGATCTCCGAATGACCTGAAATTTGGTAGGATCATCGAGAACGATCAGTTAAAAAGAACTCACTGCTATGTAGTGAATCACATCGTATTTTGACGATTCGGGATCGTTTAGATGAGTTGTTTTAGAGATTTGACAGATTAAAATGTGATTTACATACGAAAAGTCATTCTTTCTATCATTTTATTTATGTCTAATTTGGAATATGATAACACATATTGATTTGACATGAATTGGTATATGATAAGAATGTAGGTCATATTATAAATTCTTTAAAAAATGCTTAAAATGGTAGTTTCCCAAATTTGGTCGCAGTTTTGGAAATTGTGATTTTAACTGTCTCCGATTGACCTGAAATTTGGTAGGTTTATCATAAACAACCCAATGATCAATACTCACTGCTTTGCAGTGAAAAACGTTAATTTTAACGTTTTAAGACTGTTTAGAAGGGTTGGAGCATTTTTTTTATTATTTAATTATGGAACTTAATCCTTAGAGAAAATTTCGTGGTTGTGATCAAGTGGTGATAATTAACCCCTATGGTCTCCACTTTTTATTTATTATGAGATAATAAATTTATTCGTTGAATTTAGGTCTTACTCCATATCGAATTAATTTATTATGTACTCACTGGGTAAAGTTACTAGTTTTTGATAACCTGTATTGACTCTCTACCTGAGCTTAAAGATTGAATCAATTTTGTAATTAAAATGCAATCATGATTAGGTGGTGATAGAAATATATTCCTATAGTCTTCCACTTTTAATTTCAAGCGAGTAATAAATTTACGCGTTGACTTTAGGTCTTCCTCCATATCAGATAAATTTATTGTGAGCTCACTAGATGAAATACTAGTAATTGATATCATGTACTTACTCTCTAACTGAGCATGCATGTTGGATCAATGGAACTAGAGCTATTAATTATGATGTTCACTTCATTTAAATTAACAGTATACTCTCCATCTGAGTTGGGTCTGTTTTAATTTATTTGAATGAATAATCTGGTATTACATATGTATGTTGCATGAGTAATTCTTTTCCCATCGAAATTTTCTATTCAAGATGCATGAATAGATATATGTGTAGTGTGTTTGAAATTTTAGTATTAAATGGTTATATACAATTGTCTGAAAATAACAGTATGCTCTCCATCTGAGCTGGTTCTGTTTCTTTCTGGATTGTATAATTTTTGTATTATATAATATACTTTGCATGAATGATTCTTTTCCCATCGAAATTTGTTACTCAAGATGCATGTATGTATATTTGTGTGTGTGAATATATATATATATATTGCACGAAGTCTGAATCTTATTATTTAGTGTTTTGACTTATTATGATCTATTTAATGTTTTATCTCAACTCCACAATGACTTCATGCAATTTGTCATATTACTTGTTAAAATTTTCTTTTGATAGTGATAAGACATTGATTTAAAGGATGCAATATATATGTACCTTTTGTTAGAAGGAGTTTAATTCCGGCTGGGCAAAATATGAGATGGATATTTATTTTATTTTTCGAATAACTCTTAGTTATTGAGCTTGATAAAATTTTATCTCTTGTGGTACATGAATGCATGACCTTGTTATTGTCTATTAATGTCTCTCTTGAATAGAATAATATAAGTCTACCTCATAAAAGAATATGTTCTTCAAAATTGAGTAAAACTTATCTGTGCACTTTTGTCTAAGTCATATTAATCTGGATAGGATTTCAAGTTGGTATAGAATGGACCTTAATGTTCATTAAAAGTAGAGGCACTAACAACTTGTGGATCCTGTTTGGAAGGAAATTTGACTAAAGGATGTTTCCCTTCAAAAGGAAATAAAGCTAGTGATAAGCTAGAATGAATACCTCTGATTTGTATAGTTAAATGAATATACTAGTATGAGATTATTTTGAGTATTTTTGTGACGTTCATAAATGATTACTCAAAATATTAATATGTTTATTTAATGCACCGTAAGTCTTAATGATTTAAGTAATTCAAGGTTTTTAAGACTTGAAACGGAGAAGCACCAAGGAAATATATTAAATTACTGCAGTTTGATATGTGGTGGCGAGCACCTCGCTAAAGAGTTCTTTTTTTACTTATCAGAATAAGGGATTACATCTCTATTTTCTACACCATAAACTCCATAATAGAGTGATGTAATAGAAAGAAGAAATAAGTCTCTTTTGGACATGGATAAGATTAATGAAGCGTTATTCAGATTTGCCTTATTCGTTTTTGGAATATTTCCTAAAAACTGCAAATTACATTCTAAATTTATTTCTTTCTAAGTTAGTATCTTTGACATCTATAGAATTGTGGACTGAATGTAAGCTCAGTCTGCAGCATGTTCAAATATAGGATTGTCCAGCATATGTGCTAAAAGGGAAATCAGATATATAAGTTGGAACTAAGAATGGATAGGTACATGTTTAGTGAATATCGAAGAAAATGCATGGGTGTTTATTTTATTGTCCTAAAGAAAATAAGGCAATTGCTAAAACAAATGCAGTTTCTAGATAATGACTGCTTAATAAACCATGTTTCTAGAAGTAAATTAGTTTTACAGGAACTAGGCAAAAAAATAACTAGATGTTCAAGAACATAAACCCAAACGTTGGGATTGACGTTCCATTACATTTAAGTAGTGGGAAAACGTTAATAGGCATGCCTTTATCGAGTGGGAGTGATATTCGAACAGTGAACACTATAGTAAGATGTTGCTAATATTTCAATATTGTGAGGTAATGAAGGTAATATTAGTAGTACTTCGTCATAGTGAGAGAATACTAAGAAAAATCATAGTTCAGTGTACACTCTTGGGATAGTTTCGGTAACAGGATCCCTGAAGAGTTTAATACCAAACTAGATAGTTACGACAAAACAATACTGGACAAATATAATATCAGAAAATAACTTGGCAAGATTCTTTAACAAAACCTTATTTGGTGAATACTTTTAATAGTCATGTAAAAAGAATGCCTGAGGAAGTAGTAGATGCATGGTTATGTGTCTAAGAGGGAGATTGTTGGGGTATATACTATTAACCGTACATTTAGATATAGTATATCCTAACAATTGTCATAGTTAAAAGTCTAAGTGGGAGATTGTTAGGATATATACTATTAACCATGAGTTTGGTTTGGATATAGTATTTATTATGGAACAATTGTTTATTCAATTTTAATAAAATTTTAAATAGATCATATATTAGTCTGTGTCATTTGCTTATATAATAGATGGTTTAGTGTATAGAGTTTAACTTATACACAGAAGATTAAATCATCGGTTCTTATACGTATAAAGTTTGAGTTCAAAATCTAATGATGGAATTGGATAAACCATCATGGATGATCATAACACAAGATTAAATATAATTTATCTTGATTATGGAAATGGTTTAATTCCAACTTCTTGTCCTAGTACATTTTGTATGTATTGAACGGACCAAGTAGAGATAAGTATTTTATACTGACTTAATAAAATAAATTCTCTAGCCATTAAATGTACTTATACTCTTAATCTTGATATAATTATTATAAGTTGTGCATATTATTATTATTTTGATTTATTAAAAGGCGAAACTCTTTCCTGGGTCAATATGCCTGGTAAATTGGATAATAATAATCTACATTGGCGAAATAATAGTTAGTTGATGGAATCCATGTCTCGGTTTAGAGATTGATGATACACCTTTATGAAAGCTTATAAGTTTTCATGTGTAAACCAAGCCGATGGATTTTGTATCCGACACATGAAATAAGTCAACAAAAATCTAAAGAAAATAATCAATAAATTAAATCGTCAGTAATTTAATTTAATTGATTAGTATCTGAATCTTAACATGGAAAGTTAAATAAGATTTAGCGGATGAATTTCAAAATTGAATAAGGAGTGCAATTACAAATTTTTAGTGGAATAATTCGTAATTAATTATGGTGGATATTAATTTTGAAAATTACAAATTAATTCCATAATTGGAAGCCTTGTTAATTAAATTATGTGATCTTTGCTGTGCCTAATTAATAGGAAATAAAGGAATCCTTTTTCGGGTGGAAAAGAAAACTCAATAGGTTTTGGAAAAGGGTTTTAACCCTTAAAACTTGTGCTATAAACACATAAAGTTTTCCACCTAGAGGAAGAAGACATGGTGGCCGAAATTTTCAACCATATTTTCCTAGAAATTTCGCCCACACGAAATTGCTTTTCCGGATATGAGTTAGGTAACACAGTAGAAGACCGTGGAACGTTCGAGGAGCATGATTGTGCGGGTGGTGGAGATTCCATTGAGACGTTATGGAACTGAAGACTCACGTGATAGAAGAAATTTGTTCACGTTTCAAGAGGTAACCCGTGAAATCCAATTTATACTAGTTGTCTATTACATGTGATTTTGATACTAGGATTACTTCCGCTGCATATAATAATCCATGGCAAAAGAATGCAGCAAGCATAATCTAAGAAACAACATATATTAGTGCCAAATATGGAGATGAAACCAGTTCTTTTCCAAATGTGCATATTAACATCTTATCATAGAAATACAGGTGTTAATTGAATTGCAGGGGCAAAAAATCAAGTATTAGTGAGACTAAAAACTCCATGTTATATCAACCAATCTCAGCGCTAAGTGCTAACATGGTAAAAAGAGAGAAGAAAAAACAAAAGGAGGGATTGTTATGGAGCACAATGTATCAACAGAATGACACCACAAGAAGCTTGTGCATCAACAACTTGTTCAGCATACTAATCTAATATTCTCTTCCATTTGGAGTGATTATGAAACAAGATTCATTTGTGCTGCCATGAGTAATATGATCTAAGAAAGTAATACTACTACTAGTAACTAAAAAAGGGAATTTGCAGTGAAGTATCAATCTTTTTGCATTCTGAAGGAACTCTTTGATTTCAGTATACAGTAATCATCGATGACACTTAGCTAAAAAGCCCAATCCTCGTCAATTTTGCACCCTCCACTTTCATCTTTCTCCTTCTCATTCTGTAGACTCCTTGAGTACTTCTTGTTCCAGGCTACAGTGGTCACACTTTTGCCATTGTGTTTGCAGTTATTATTTCCAGTAGAAGCAGCAGTTGTGACACAGGAGCCTAAAATGTTTCTCTGCTTCTTAAATCTGATAGGAAAGTGCTTGTGATGTGAAAGCTCAATGATAATAACATCCCCTGATTTCAACTCATGTTCAGCAACAATGTCGTTCCATTTTCCAGTGAAAAGATACTGTGAACGATCCTTAACCCATTTGATCGCCCAAAATGTGCCTCCAGGATCAACAAATTGAAGCTCTACGTCCCTCCTTGTATGTCCATTAGTTCCAGTTATGGTCTTATCAAAAGAAGGGAAATAGCGTGCGAATTTCGCTGGAATCAGCAACATGCGTTGAACATCTTTCTCTGTTAATGCTTTCTCAAACACACTATAAACTCGCCCTTCTTCCTTAGCTGGTTTGCCTCTGCAAATAGAATGATAAAAAATTAATAGAGTTCCTACTTATCATTATGTTTTTCAACTTCTTGATACGCATCATCATATGTTAAGATAACAAAAGGAAGCAAAGACTCCATAATGGTATTATCTCTGTTTGTATACCATCAAAATGGGGTTTTTTTTTTTTTTTTTTTTTAATTATATTTAAATTAGAAACAAACCCAATCAGAGAATTCATATACTGGTATATCATTACTGTTCAAGTTCTGGACGTAAGATAAGAAAATTTAATGATCTTATCTATGTTTGTTTACAATTAAGTTGAGACCCACTTTCAAGATTCATATACTCAATTGATTAATTATTGAATAAATCAACAACCCACAAGAGTTAAAAAAAAAAAAAGAGAGAGAGAGAGAGTAGTTTCTTGTGTTTACCGATTGATAATACGCATCATCATCTGTTTAAATGAATTCTTGATTCCACTCCCCTTACTTGATTTTGAGTAATTTGCAGCATCAGTGACAGACTCTTTATTTTCAATCATGAGATTATCTCTGATCATCACTTGTTCACGACCTTGTACATTGAAAGAATTCCTATACATGAACATATTTCGATCTCCATTATAATATGGATTAATATTCTTCCGCCTTTTCACGTTCTTGTGACCTAGAAATGTATATGAATTTGCTTCGTTCATGGCTTCTGTTGGAGTCATCAGATTCTGCTTTCTTGAACCAGTATATGAAGTTGGTTTCGCTAGTGCTTTTTCTTGAACATCTACTTTGCTCTTCTTCCTCATCTTCCTTTCCAAATGATGAATGCAGGCGATTCTTGGTTTTGAGAGAGAGAAAACGAATTGAGAGAAGAAATAGAGTTCACTGAGAAAGGAGCCACTAATTAATTCTCATTTTATAACCAAATCTATCCCTAACTTTTTAAGTCGGTTGTTTAGTTACTTCTAACGTCTCCAAATTAATTTTTTGGCAATCCATAGCAATTTTCCAGAAAAAAGAATTGCAAAGGTTTTGGGAAAAGAAAAATTTTGTGCGGAAATATAATTCATTAGACCAAAGTTAACAAATTTTGAGCCTTCAATTTGAATGAATCTCTAATTTAACTTAACTTGTTGAGCAATCACGTAAGTCGAGCTTTTAGTTTCAAAGTATTATTTTAGGTATATGATTGTAATAATTTAGATTTTAACCTTCCTAATATCTTGTCAGCTGTTTAAAAGCTAGTATGCTAGTGCACAAAAGCACTTTTTTGGCCAATAAAAATTTGAGTTTAACACAAGCCCAAATATTTATATACATCATAATGGAAGTAGTGTGAAGACCATCATATAAGCACTACTAAAAATCAGGTGAAAAGCGACCGGAAAAAGCGACCAAAGTTGGTCCCTATCTGCCCAAAAGCGACCAAAAAGCGACCATAATGGTCTGGTCAGTATTTAGTTGGTCCCTTCCAAAAAGCGACCAATCTTGGTCGCCAATTAGCGACCAACTTTGGTCGCCCACTGAAAAAGACAGAAAATTAAAATCTGAAATAAGCGACCAAAGATGGTCGCCAATGTGGTATTTTTATTTTCTGTATTTCTCAAAAGGCGACCAAAGTTGGTCGCTAATTGAGAAATACAGAAAATAAAAATACCAAATAAGCGACCAAAGATGGTCGCCATTTTGGTATTTTTATTTTCTGTATTTCTCAATAAGCGACCAAAGTTGGTCGCTTAATGAGAAATACAGAAAATTAAAATACCACATTAGCGACCATCTGTGGTCGCTTATTTCAGATATTATTTTTGTATTTTGTGCTGGGCGACCAACTTTGGTCGCTTTTTGCGACCAATTAGCGACCAAAGTTGGTCGCTATTTGCTGAATTAATTTTTTTTTCCAGCAAAATAGCGACCAACTGGCGACCAAAGTTGGTTGCTATTTTTGGTATATTTTTTCCAGAATCTGCCTGTTTTGGCAGCTACACCCCCTGCCAGTTTTACCAAATTCCTAAAATATGCATTTGAAACCATTAAAACAACAACAACAACAACAAGAACTACTACATCAAACAACAACGATACTAACAACTACAATAAACAACACATTAAACAACAACATTAAACAACGATAAGGTTTAAAGTTCAAATGAACTTATACATTATATAAGTTGTTATTACAATTCAAGGTCTACTCATATCTACATCATCATCGTCATCGCCGGATGAATTGTCATCATCAAACTGACCATCCGGCGATGATTCAGGTGACGGGGGAATTGGAAAAGAGCCAGAAGCCAAGAGAGATTTGATCTGGTTTCGTAGAGCAGCATACTGAGCATCTCTACGTTTTTCTTTCTTCTTCTGTCTTTCTTCTCTCTCCTTCTCTCTTTGTTCTCTCTCCTTCTCT
>MCJB01053051.1:0-29045 GCA_002018475.1 Nicotiana obtusifolia
TTTCTTTTTCCAACACAAATTAGCCCCTCCTCTCCTTGTCCAAATAGAATTTCAACTCCTTGAAACTTCTCCCTTTTGGATTGGGAGTTGTTTCCTTCTCGGACTAGAATTAGAGTTTTCTATTCTCCTCCTCAAATTCGGCCTCCCTAACAGTTCTTAGGCTGCTTTTACACGTTTTTCAAGCCTCCCATCAAGAACAACAAATTAATGTTCAAGAACTTCAAGAATTCAATGCAATCTTGTTAAGAACGTTTTGAGGATTCAAGAACTTCTTCAAGAAAAAGGTAAAACTCTTCAGGAACTTCAATTTTAACTCCAAGAACTTCAAGATTTTCAAGATTCAATCATGCACCTTCAAGAATTTCAACTAGAGTTTCAAGATTTCAAGATTATCGATTTCTAACGATCAAGAACTTCACGAATCGGTTGAAGAACATTTATTTAGCAATCTATCTTCAAGACTTCAATCCCTAGATGATTTACGACTTCAACCAACAACAATTTTCGATTTTTCTTTCTTCTCTTTTTTTTCACGTTTTTGTTTTTTTTTCACATTTTTTTTTGTATAAATCAAAAACGAAATTAAAGATAGAACCCAAACTAAGGCACGAAGAACATGATTGAGATTGTAAGAACAAACCCTTTCCAAGCTCTGATACCAACTGATACAATATAAAAAGCGGAAACAAGAAAACAAAAGATAGAAGTAAGACGCTCAATGAACTATCAAGACAACAAGTAGGAACTAGTCTGCTTACCTTCTTGATGAAGTCACGGAGTACCTATACTATACGAACAACCCTCAAGACAACAATGGTCTTGCAAACTGTTCGATCAAACAAAGGAACAAGTTCAATTTTGAATCACACCAAAATTGGACAAGTTAATTCCCACGATTTTGGGAGCAATGTGCTGCCGGTTTTTGATTGATAATACTGTCAAAAGGTATCAAAATAATGAAGTGTTTAGGCTTATATAGAATGAGCCTTTACCTAAATCAACTAGGAAAAGAATAACTAGTTAACCTAAATCAACTAGGAAGCAACTAATTAACAAAAAGGCCACAATTTGGATAAGTTTCAAGAATAGTCACGCAGGACTCCAAAACAAGTAAGAATTAATGTCTTCCATAACTATACAATAATATATACCAAACGCAAACTTCACACGCCAAATGCTTGGATCTTCTTCACCATCAAATGTGCACCATGAAGCTCTTTAGCTTGACTTCTCGTGAATGGTCTTGAAGGTTTAAACGTATCATGATCAGGTTGACCTGCATCAATGTGGTAGCACGGAATCCGATCTCAGTCCGACCGGCTAAGCCGTCTCACCCCGAGACATATAGCCACAATATCGCCATGTGCGCGGCATGGAGTCTGATCTCAGCGATCGGCTAAGCCGTCTCTGCCACAATGCCGTGTGGGTCGACATCACATCATATCTCGCTAGCAATAATCTGATCCCATTTAAGGGGAAACATCTTAACACATCAATCTCATCCCATATAAGGGAAAACCGTCTCATCACATTAACACGGGGATTTACCCCTCAATCACTCCTACACCAGCACGTGTAGTTTCAGGGGTTAAGTTGTTCCGACCTACCCTTCCTAGGTGGCTAAACGATACTCCCAAGGCATTTATTATTAATAGAATTTACCACTTGTTTCATATTCTTGTACATGTCATTCATTTTAGTGGCACCATTGGCCATAACACAATATCATTCTTGGCACGTCGGCCGCACTTCATAATTCATGCTCACTATTTCACTTACAAACATCCCAACGGATTGTTAACAAAAAATATTTCTATTCAAGACTTTAAGCACACATTTGAGCAATTTAGGGTCTTATGCACACGTGATTTCTTACACAGGTGACATGATAGCTTTCATTAAAAGCACGTTTCAAATCATAACGTAATAACACAGCCCATACTTAAACCACATTCTCAATAGTGACTCAACATAACAAGAATCTTTGGAATACATATTGAACGCACATTTACTTTGACATAAGACTTATCCGGGATAATCAATTTTTAATGAGCATCACGGGACTTACAAGGATATTGTGGGGTTCTATTCTAAGAGAAGAGTTTAGCCAACATACCTTTCCTCGAGATTTTGAAATTACTACACTGTTCCGGAAAGCTTAGCCACTTCGATCTATTTAGAGATATAGGAGAATTGAACACAAATTAAGAAGGAGTTCATAGTTCCAGCTCACCTGAGCATTTTATCTAACACTAGGTGTACATTAAGGTTTCAAGGTCCTCCTATGGTGGATTCTTTCATCCCACTACCAAAAAATAACCCAAATGAGCACAACAATCTTCCCATTTACATTGATGGTACATGCATGTAAAATAAACAACTCTCATCCTCAAAACCTTCCTCTCCATCACCTATTCCCGAGCGAAATTTCGTAATTGAGGGTTAGGGCTAGAATCTAACTTCTTAGTTGAAGGCCTTGTGAGATTTCTTGTTGAATTTAAAAGCTTGGACACAATTTTGGAGGAACAAGTAACATAGGGACTTCACCTCTCACTCTAGGGCACTCCCTCTCTCTAAAAATACCAGATATGCCATTTAGAAATGGTCCCTTACGTCTAATTATTAGCGGGCCTTACAGAGAACGCGATGGTCCTTCCGCGTTCGCATATAGTATACTTGGAGTAGATCTTTAATTACTCTATTTCGATGGTTTCAGGCATTTAGCATATTTTGAGCTATGGAGCTCGAATTGAGGCAATTTTCTAGGAGATTTTCACCACATGGATTGGGGTAAGTGTTTCCTACTCAGTTTTGGTTATATTTTATAACATCTATCTTCGATTTTGGCATTGGATTATGAATTCTAAAGAGAAAATGGGGATTTTTGTGTAAATTTTCATAAAGTGAATTTTTGAGTTTTGAACATCAATTCATAGTCGAATTTGAGTGAAACTAGTATGGTTGGACTTGTAATTGAACGAGTTGTCAGATTTTATGAGTTTTGTCGTGTTTTGAGGTGCGGGCCTGGGTGTGACTTTTTGGTTGACTTTGAAAAAATGTGTAAAGATTCGACCTTTATCATTTGGGATTGTTTCCTTAGTCATTATTTGATTTATGCAGGTTACTTTTGGCTAGTTTCGATCCATTCGGAGGTTAATACGAGTGGGATGGCATTTATAGAGTATTGTTTGGCTTGATCGACATTGGATTCAGCTTGTTCGAGGTAAGTAACATATCTAAACTTGGATTTGATGATATTTAACCTTGGGAACTGTTTTATGAGAGATGTATTGAGGTAACACATATGCTAGGTGACGAGCGTGGGGGCGTGCAATGAGGAAATCATGATTTTAGTCTACTATTAGACTATAACCAGGCTTGTTTTGTTGTTAAATCATGTACCTCCATGTTCTCCCGATTATTTTGATTATGTGAGTTGTGAATCATGTTAGAAATTATGTTTAGGCTATATGCTTATTTTATTGAGTCCCACTAAGGTCATTTCTGCTGTTAAGTTATTTGCTTAGATTGCAATTACATACTCAGTCATATTCATTCATTTGTATATCATATATCAGTCTCCGTTATCATTTGTTGTCACATCATGTTATCATTGTTTGGGCTGATTGGCATGATATTTGTGAGCCCAAGAGACTGGAGAGATTGATGAATGAATTGGGGCCTGAGGACCGTATTGTGAGAGATATTATGGATCAGGCTGCATGCCACAGCAGTCAATATTGGCTTTATATATATATATGGATCGGGTTGCACGCCGAACCAGGCCTCGTAGGGTTTATTGCTATTGATGGGATCGGGCTGCCCGCTGCCACAGCAGGCCATGTTGGCGTATAATAGCGCTTGGGCAGAATCAGCCCCTTCGAAGTTCGGCATACCAGTAGTGAGCACAGTACAGAGTGCCGAGTGCCGAGTGATTGAGTGTGAGACAGTGAGATTGGAGTGTGAGCACATGAGTTCATCACTATGATGCATTACATTTGACATGCATACTTGGCATACATGCATAGAGATGAATTTTCTCATGCTACACGGTATGTGACATTTATGATTTCACATGTACATTGATATGGAGGCCTAAAGATGTACTTTCCTCATGCTATCTAATAATGAGATATCTTATCTGTTGTTGATAGTTCTTGGGAAAAATCACGGTTTTTCTGATATACTCATATTTTTTGTGATTTCGACGAAAGATTTGGGTTTTACTATTATACCTGAAAAGCATGCCTATTTTCCGCAACTGCAAATGAGTTGAGCGTCATATCTTTGAGTTATTACTTGTACTACTTTTACTATATTGTTACGAGTTGTTTTGGGCTATTGGCGTTGGACTCTAACCGTTGTCCAAGCTTGTCACTGCTTTCAACCTAAGGTTAGGGTTGTTACTTATTGAATACATGGCGTCGATCCTACTCATATTGCACTTCTGCACCTTGCGTATAGATTTGGGAGCTAATGTTGCTGTGTATGGCGAAAGCTGGCACTAAAGACGAACCTGCATTCTGGTTTTAGCTGCTTCTTGTTCATGGTAGCTTTAGATTTATAAAAATCTGTTTATGTACATTTCGAACAGATGATGTATTTATTTCATACAAAGTTGGCATTGAAGATGAACCTGCATTCTGGATTTAGCTCCTCTTGTTCATGATAGCTTTAGATTTATAAAAATATGTTTATGTACATTTCGAATAGATAATGTATTTATTTTACACTAGCTTTGTAAACTCTAAATAATAGAAGCTCATGATTTGTACTACCAGTCCTTGCAGATTCTTTGTATAAAAGTTCAATTGTATTATCATTATTTCTCTCAGTAAATCTCTTTTGAATTGAATAATTGTTAATTGGCTTACCTCGTAGGTTGAGTTAGGTGCCATCACAACTAGTTGGATTTTGGATTGTGACTAGTTGGTATCAAAGCTCTAGGTTCATAGGTTCTACGAGTCATGAGAAAATATCTAGTAGAGTCTTGCAGATCTATATGATGACGTCCACGCCTATCTTCGAGAGGCTACAGGGTATTTAGGATAAACTTTTCCATCTTTCTTTCCTTATCATGCGGCATTGGTTTAGCTTGAAGCGTATCTCTTTCAGTTCCTTCCACTCACTCGTATGCGCATGTGAGCGCTCGATATCAACTGTGCATCAATGGCTTGTTGATTCTATGCAGTAGATGCGAGATGTGTTGCTATGTTTTGGAGTAAGCTCAGTATGGAGGACTCGATGCTAGGTTTTGACCATAGCTTCGGCTCGATGGTCTTAATTGTGTGAGCTTGTCCTTTTGGACTTATATGTCCAGTGGTGTCCCTATGAGTGAGATTTATGGCTCAGTGAGTGGTTGGATGGATATATGATGAGTATGACATGATTGCAGTATGCGTTCAAATGGTTTGGTTGGGGCGAGAAGGGTTTCTTGGGATTTAAAAAGGACTGTTGGATGTTTGAATTCTGTCTTGATGTGTTGTACAATCTTGAGTTATGATCATATTGAGGGATCTTTCATGTTGTTTATTGGTTGAACGAAGTAGATTCTCATGTCTTGTTGATGAGTTCAGACTCAGAAAGATTAAGTGATTGCTTAGTAGTTGTGGCTGCGAAAGGGTATAGAGAGATGTCAGTTTGAGGCTAAGCAGGTGGGTTATCACTTGCGGGGTAATTTACGGATGTGTGATCCTTATGATTTTGTGTGGAGAGTCTCTTTCTACCAATGGAATATACATGTGTTGCGAATTAAGTTTGGATCGATTGAGAAAGTTGACCTGACTGTCATGAGGATGAATGCAAGCTTAGCAGATGATTTTAGGTATTTTATGGTTTATGTTGCATGAGCTTATGAAGAATTTAGTTGAATCTCACTGCAAGATTATGGCAGTAATAATATATAGGTATTGTGAGTTGTCAAATGTTTTGATCTATAGCTTTGAGCGAAGTAGAGGAGTTTGCTATCGACGATTATATTGCATAGTTACGTGTTGAATTGGTTGTTGTCTGAAGCATACTTGTGGATCGGTTACGACTCGTAGAGGTTGGTTTTGAGGATGACTTAAGCAAGAATTTTTTTTGATGCATGATGCATTACACCTTTTGGGTATATGGAGGTCTTTGAATGGTTTAGGTTTGCTTAGAGGTGTGGATTACTTCTTTTGGTATTCGTGTGCTAATGGATCATAGATCGTTCAATTCGTTTGGGCAGTTCATTAATGATTTGAATAGGGTGGATGACTCTCAAGGAGGTTCTAAAGAGTTTAAAATTCATATGTAGCATTTGAGGATTTGTCGGATTTGTACAAGGCTAAGATCTGAGATTTGCATTGGATGGTGCCCGGACTTGTGGTATTAATGTATCATTGTGGATTCTACATTTCAGTATCAAAAAGTTATAAGGGACAAATTTAAATTAATAGAAGGTCTCTTCAGAGTGGGTGTATCGATTGCGGTACTTTAGGGGTGCTTAAGAGGGAAAACATGCTTATGGGCCATAGTGTGGTGTGCTTTTATGCTAGGATCTCTTGTGGTGAGCTTCGATTAAGGATTGTGGTGTTTTGGCAAGGAGAAGTGTTAACTAGAGGGTAGTTAGGAAGGAACTTCGATAAATAGGACAACTTGGTAGTAGGTCTAATCTACACGGTAAAGGATATGATTGGTTCTTTGGGTACTTATGAGGTGGTGAGCCGCTACAGGTGTTTCGTGGCAATACACTTGGGGTTTGGTGACCTGCATGACTTGGTTGAGTTAGAGGGATTCGGTTCTGATGGCTTGGTTTTGTGCAAGTGGGCTTCGTAGAGTTCTCGATGATTTCTACCACGGCTTACAATGGATATTTTCTACAAGCATGGGAGTTTGTTCTGCGTTGTGATTTTTCTCCTAAATAGGATCAGATAAAAGGTTTCTGGCTAATTGAGTATGTAATATGCTTATGAATCATGGTTGATAATGTGGTTCTCGTGTTTTCATATGATGGCATGACTGATGCAGTGCGTCATGTGGTATTGAGAATTGCATGTACAAGGTGACAGTTCGGTTTTGGAGGGAAGGTCATGAACTTTGGACAATATGGATGGTTCAGATGTTTAGATGGATGCTATTACTACTTGATATTGCTTGAGAAGGGTGCACAATTGAGAAGGAGGCATTATGTTCTTACTTCAAATGCTTCATTAGTATTGCGGTATTCGCCTGGTTGAGTGACGGCCGACGTTCAAATTTTTTCCATGTGGCGCGGGGGAAATTAGAAGTATTTCTTGTGGGTTGATTGTGTATGAGAGATGTGTTATTCATTCGAGTTGTGGAGTCGAGATAGGGTATAGTGATTCATGTGTTTTATGGATTTGGAGACTGGGAGTTCTTAGAAGCAGATTGTTTCATGGCTGCGGACTATGAAAATGTGGTCAAAGTTAGCCAAATGGTAGTAGGTGTTATTCTTAGATCATTGTGGACCTTTGGAGGCCTATTTATCCATTTAGGGATGATTGGAGTTGATTTGGGGGCCCATTGGTAGGCCTAATGAGGATGTGTATTCTACACTAGGTCGGTTTTGTTGACTCAGAACTGTTAGTGTTGAGGGATGTGACATTTAGTTAAAATTGAGCTTGTTCGTGTTCTGATATGTTCTATGTGTTACTCTTCAATGCTACGAGGGCTTGCAAATTGTTGGTTATATGGACACACGATATGGTTCTGTTTGGGCCTTGTAGTTGAATTCGAGCGAGATGGTTATTGGGGTGTTGAAGGGTTGATTGCGTCTTGGTTATGGTCTTTTCGGGTTGTGGTATATTGTGTTATTCGCCTCTCCATGGTTATGGTCACGCACTTTATGTACTTGACGTCGAATGGCGTGTGGTTGTTATTTTGGGCATTGTGGTTTGAGGTATTTCATATGGACCGCATTTTTTATAAGGTCACTCATTGTAGCGGTGTTATATTGTGATGTGATACTTTGTGTTAGATTCGCGTGTCATGTTCTACCATGTATGATGGGTTCATAGCATTGTGTTTGTGGTGGTACTTGTTTAGCCTGTGGGATGGTTCTCTCATTTGAGCCATTTTTCCATGTTTGAGTACATTTGAATTGTTGCTTATTGCTGCACATATTGCATGGTTATGCTTTAGGCTGTATTGGTGTGGCATGTCAATAGAATAGTTGTGTTTGATGAGATATGGTCAGTGGACATAGAATGGGTACTATCGAACTTGATTACAGAATGTTTGGAAGAACAATATCAGAAGACGACTTAGTAATTAGCTATGGTTCTTGTCGAAAGAGGGAGAGCTCTACCTTGTTGAGTTGATGAGTGGTTATGAGTTTCCACGTGTTTCATTCATCATTGGCAGTGTACGAAGGTTTTGAACGAGATTTTATTCGATATGAGATTTATTACCGGTATCGAGTTTGTTTTTACCAGCTACTATGATCTAAAATTATTGCTATGAGTATGCGAGTTATGTGGTATATCATGTGATTACATCTTGAGTTTTGTTTATGACTTGATACATCTTGTTCGGACTTATACGGTGTGTAGGGGCGAGATTCGGGTCTTATAAGGAATTCCTGATGTTGGAAATTAGGTTCCAAGGTTTATGGGTTAAGGATGAAGTAAAGATCTTTAGTTATGTTTTGTTTTAAGACTTATATGGAATAAGGTGATATGGAATCACCCTAGAGTATGTGCATGGTAAGGTTGCACAATGATTTGACGGCTTTGGAACAACTCTTGGCACGTTCGAGAACAAATGTATGTTTAAGCGGGGGAGAATGTAATGACCCAACCATTTAAGCCTTTGCATTTCGTTCAGCTCTTTGAAGTACCGAGTAGCTCCGTATGATGTTTTATGACTTGTGTGAATCGTCGGTTTTGGTTTCCGGGTGATTCAGGATTAGATTGGAAGAATGATTCTCAACTCGGAAACGTTGAGTAGGAAGAGTTGATCAAGTTTGACTGTTGAGTAGCAAGAGTTGATCAAGTTTGACTGTTGAGTATTTGACCTCTTATCAGAGTGTTGATGGTTCCGTTAGGTCCATATGGTGATTTCGGACTTGGGCGCATGCCCAGAGTTGCATTTGGAGATTTCTACAAGGTTTCGACACCAATTGGCGGAATTTGGCAATTCGAAGGCTGGAGTGTTCATAACATTGAACGGAATTTGACTTTTGAGATATTGGATTCGGATTGTTGTTACGAGAATTTGAATAGCTTTGTTATGTCATTTGGGACTTGTGCGCAAAATTTGAGTTCATTCTGGGTTGATTTGATATGGTTCGACACGAGTTTTGGAAGACAAAAGTTTATTAAGTTTTATTTGAGGTGCGATTCATGGTTTTTAAGTTGGTATGCGTGATTTAAGCCCTCGAATAGGTCCCTATTATGTTATGGGACTTGTTGGTATGATCGGACGGGGTCCGAGGGGCTCGGGTGAGTTTAAGATGATTCCATGTTCTTTGGCCCTGCTAATTTCTGGTGTTTCAGACCTTCTTCGCGATCGCGATCGCGTAGTATATTATTGGTGCTGGCCTTTTCCTTCATCACGTTTGTGACTAGGCTATCACGTTCACATACTTTTGTGAGCCCTGAGCATCATGTTTGCATCCTTAAGCTCGTGTTCGCATAGAGTTCAATTGAGAAGCTGGGGACTGGGGGAAATGTCTTCGCGTTCACGAAGTAGCAGCCGCGTTCGCCAAGGTTTGGATTTACTTGTGCATCGGGTTCGTGAGGTCTATGCCACGAACACGTAGGGTCTTTTGTGGCGGTGTGTTTTTGTGTTTCGTGAATGCGATGGTCCTTCCGCGTTCGCGAAGAGTATACGCGGAGCAGTCCTTAAAGTACTCTATTTTGAAGGTTTTGGGCATTTTAACATATTATGAGCCATGGAGCTCGGACTGAGGCGATTTTTGAGGCAATTTTCACCACCTGTATTAGGGTAAGTGTTTCCTACTCGGGTTTCGAGGTGCGAGCCTAGGTTTGACTTTTTGGTTGTCTTTGAGTAAATGTATAAAGATTGGACCTTTATCATTTGGGGTTGTTTCCTTAGGCATTATTTGATGTATTTGGATTGCTTTTGGCTAGTTTCGAGCCTTCAGAGGTTGATACGCGCGGCATGGCATTTCTATAGTGTTGTTCAGCTTGCGCGGTATTGGATTTGGCTTGGTTGAGGAAAGTAACATATGTAGACTTTGATTTGGGGGTATTTAACCCTGAGAACTGTGCTAAGAGATGTATTGCGGTGATGTGCATGCTAGGTGACGAGCGTGTGGGCGTGCACCGAGGATATCATGATTTTAGTCGACTATTAGACTATGACCGGACTTATTTTGATGTTATATCCTGTTACCTCCATGTTCTTCGTACTTGTTTGATTATGTGAGCTGTGAATCATGTTAGAAATCATATTTAGGCTATATGCATATTCTGTTGAGACCCACTGAGGTCATATTTGTTGTCAAGTTATTTTCTTAAATTGCGATTGAATACTCGGTCATATTTATTCATTTGCATATCATATCTCAGTCTTTGTTATCATTTGTTGTCACATAATGTTATCATTGTTTGGGATGATTCGAGAGATTGATGACTGAGTTGTGGCCTGATGGCCGCGTTGCGAGAGATATTGTGGATCGTGCTACATGCCGTAGTAGGCCATTTTGGTTTTATATATCTTATTATTTTAATGATCGGGCTGCACACCGTAGCAGGCCTTATAGCTTTATGATTATTGATGGGATCGGGCTGCATGCTGCAGCAGGTTTTATTTATTCATGATGGGATCGGGCTTCACACCACATCAGGCCATGTTTGCTTATGTTGGCGCTTGGGCAGGATCCACCACTCCGAAATCTAGCATTCCAGTAGTGATCGCAGGTACCGAGTGCCAAGTGGCGAGTGCCGAGTGCCGTGTAATTGAGCGTGACATAGTGAGATTGGATACTCCGAGAATATGAGTACATGAGTTCATCACTGTGATGCATTACCTTTGACATACATACTTTGCATACAAGCATAGAGATACATTTCCTTATGCTATACGGTATTGTGACATTCATGATTTTACATGCACATTGACATGTAGGCATAGAGATGTGCTTTCCTCATGGTATCTGATAATGAGATATCTTATGTGTTTTTGAAAGTTCTTAGGAAAAATCACATTTTTTCTAATATACTCATATTTATTTTGATTTCGGCGAAAGATTTGGGTTTTACTGTTATAACTGTAAAGCATGCCTATTTTCCGCAACTGAGAATGAGCTGAGCATCATATCTTTGAGTTATTACTTGTATTGATTTTATTATATTGTTACGAGTTGTTCTTGGCTACTGATGCTGGACTCTCACCGTTGTCCAAGCTCGTCACTGCTTTCAACCTAAGGTTAGGTTTGTTACTTATTCGGTACATGAGGTCGGTTGTACTCGTACTGCACTTCTGCACCTTGCGTATAGATTTTAGAGATGATGTTGTTATGTATGGTGAGAGCTGGCACTGAAGATGAACCTGCGTTCCAGTTGTAATTGCCTCTTGTTCATGGTAGCTTAAGATTTATAAAAATCTTTTTATGTACATTTCGAACAGATGATGTATTTATTTCACACTAGCTTTGTAAACACTAAATCTTACAAGCTCGTGATTTGTACCACCAGTCCTTGGGGATTCTTTGTATAAAAGTTTAGTTATGTTATCATTATTTCTCTCACTAAATCTCATTTGAATTAGATTATTGTTAATTAGCTTACCTAGTGGGTTGGGTTAGGTGCCATCACGACTAATTGGATTTTGGGTCGTGACACAAAATCTTGAACTTACAAGAATAAACTTGAAGATAAACTACTCATAATTAGAGTTTAAAAGTTTAGATACATGACTACAACAAGAAAAAAAACTTATACTAAAGGATTGAGAAAAAGGGGAAAGAATATTTATTTACACATGAGAAGATATTTAACATGTAATTTGATCAAAGAGTGTTGAAAGAATTATGTTAATGTATAATGAGCAAAGTGAAAGAATTATTTTAATGAGTAAAGAATGGATATAATATGAGAGAATACATCATTATATAATAGAGACATTTGTGATGAAAGGCGAGTTGCAATATAGTGAATAACCAAAGACTATTTTGATATACTAATTGTTCGGGTCAAGACAAGACAATCACAAAGTCTAGAGATTCAGAACGTGACAACTCAACTATAATTTTTACAGGTTATGTCTAATTTACGTGTAATAATTAAAGAATAACAAACAAGTGATTGGTTTGAAAAACATCGTACTATAGTAGTAAAAAAAAGGTAAGGTTATTTGTTTTGAGAAAGAAGATGTAATGCCTTTCATTATATATATATATATATAATTAATTTAATTAATTACACATGTCAATCCTAATTAACCGAACAAGTCACAAAATACACTTGACATCCTATATATGCATATATGTATATATGTATATGTATGTATATATATATATATATATATAGACACACACACACACACACACACACACAACCCCTTAATGAATTATTTAATGCATAATATTGCAAGTTATCCTGATTATTACCTAGATGTGATTCACCCTAAGTGTTGGCTGTAAACATCAAGTAAACTAGCATATGATATCTTTCTATGATTTTTTCACTATACTTTACGTTTCGAGTACATCCGAGAATAGAAAGTACAAAGTGGGGGTTTGACGGGGTATGTTTCATCTACAAATGTTTTCTTCCAAAAACTTCTATATTGATAGTACCTCGCAAGACAAGAGAAGTAAAATTGTTGTCATTACCCAAAATCCCACCATAGGTGCCGTGATGGAATCTAGTATGTAAGACTAGGTAAGCCGATTACTTACAACAATTAATCTAGGTTAACAATGACAATTTAGAACAGATTTTAATATGAATACTGAAACAAAAGCAAAATGAGCCTACGCAGCAATAATCATAACAACCTCCCAAGACTAGGTTATACAGAGTCACAAACTTCAGCTGAATACATAGTAAGCTCTCAAAGATCGAAATACAATACTGTTCAAATAACAAGCTGATAGTATCAATGAAAGAGAAGAACTCCAAGGGACTGTGGCGACCAAGCAGCTCTACCTTGAATCCTTGCAATCAATAAGCTAACTTTGCCCGAGTCCGGGATATCCAATACCTGGATCTGCACAAGAATGTGTAGAAGTGTAGTTTGAGTACACCACGGTCGATACCAGTAAGCATCAAGACTAACCTCGGTGGAGTAGTGACGAGATACAAGTCAAGACACCTACTAGTCAGAATAACCTGTGCAGCATAGAAGCATAGAAACAAATAGCCCACAGCTAAAACACAATCTTTATAGAATCTCAATAACAACAAAATGAACGGGAAAGTAAATCAACAATGAACAACATCCCCTTTAAAAAAACCTTCAATTAAAATAGATTAATGACTTTCAGTTACTCCCACTTTAATTCATTGCTTAAGGATAAACTCGATAATGAAGTTATTTTCATGAAATGGCAAACTCTGGATTCGAGTATATGATATAGGCTAATGATGAAAGAGATGGAACGAACTAGCAATTACGTCTAAATGCATGAGAATAACCTGAAAACAAAAGGATATCATGTAAAAACAATTTCAATTAAGATTAACTCAATAATAAAGGAAGTCACGTAATGATAAAAGAGGTAACAACTTCAAATAAAGCATATAAGTGTAAACTTTGCAAGTGAAGGATGTAACATGTAAGAAGACCTTCAAATAAAGCATATGAATGTAACATGACAAATAAAAGATATAACATATGCTAACAATTCCAAATAAATACATAGTTAGACCTAAGGAAAATTCTCTCTAGAATAGGCTATTTCCGGCGACTCTTTCTTGAAGCTTTCTAACGCAATAATGGCGGCTTCGGGACTGGCCAGCCACCTGATGGTGCTGGTTAGTTCTCTTCCTCCCTTCCAAATCCTCCAATACCCATAACATCCACAAATCCACCTCCTAAATATGCATATTTTTTACAACCAAGAACCCTAAACAACTCCATGCAAACCCTAGCTACTGCTGCGACTGCTATGCCGATAAAACCATTGGAATACATGCATGGTGAACCTATTGTTTGCTGGAAAAAGGCAGAAGTGAAGCAATCCATCATCAAACAAGGTTTACTGTTAGCAATTCTTGGAAAATTTTCATATGGAAAACCAGTTATCAATGAAATACGTAAGGTTCTTCCTATTCAGTGCGAACTTAAAGGAGCATTCTCGATTGGTTTGATAGAAGATAATCACATCCTGATAAGGCTGTCGTTGATGGAGGACTATATGCATCTAATATCGAGGCCTGCGTATTATTTGAAGGTAGATGGAACCATGTGGAAGATGCGTTATTCGAAGTGGAATTCATGGTGGACACCTGAGGAAGAAACTCCCATAGCAGTGGCGTGGATTAGTTTTCCGGAACTACCTCCAAATTTCTTTGGTAAGGAGTTTGATTTTTCGCTAGCTAGTGGATAATCCCTTACACGTTGATTTAGCTACTCAAAATAGGACTAGGCCTAGTTGCGCAAAAGTAAAAGTTGAAGTAAATCTATTAGCTAAGTTACCACAAAGAATTATGATTATCGAGGAAGAAGATGAAACTGGCCCAGAAATTTCTAAATGGATCAATATTAGATATGATTATATGCCCGAGTACTATAAGAGCTGCAAGAAACAAGGTCTAATGAATATAATTGCTGGGTGATTAACCCAAAGCTTAGGCAAGTTGATAATAGCAAGAAAAAGGAAAAGGAAATGTTGGAAACTACTACTAATTCAACTAGGGTATTCTCGAGTGGTAAAGTAGTTGGAAATCGTCCTATTAATCAAGCCCGACGAGAATTGATCAAAGCAAGAACAAATAGATATCAAAGTGATGGAAAGGGTCATATTATCGAGGCTGCAGATTTGAAAAACAATGATGATGGTAAGGGCAAAGGTAATATCAAGGATAAAGGGAAAGCCAAGGTGGACGAAGTAATAACAGTGAACAAATTTGATGCTTTAAATATTGAGGAAGTTGATGCTTTGGATATCGAGGAAGCTGATCAGTTGAAGATCACAGATGGCAGACAAGAGCATCACGGTACATCTGGGGAGAAGAAGTAGTTGCAAAACAACCAACATCAGGAATTGCAGGCTCATATTCCTACTGGTAATGGAAAAGATGCAGAAGATGATAGGGAAAGCAGACGTGTAAAGAAGGAAGCAGTGGATAAAGTCATCAAGGGAGCTCTTGCTGAAGTTCCAGAGGATCTAGTTAGAAAGGAAGCCACTATTGACTAGGTGCATAGAAGATTTGGGACTGACAAGAATGAGTTAAGGACCAACAGTCTCTTAGAGTGAGAAGCAGCGGCGATAAGAGAGAGAAACCTCATCTTCTTCGAAGCTCACTTACAGTCGCCAATGGCGACGCCGACCGGCGATTTCCTGGCTGGCCAGCCCTCATCACTTACTCTACCAACCCCCCCAACCCCAAATACCAACATATCCCTGCCCCAACCTCTGGATTTCACCAAAATCCTAAAACCAGCAACCCTAAACAGTACGAACACAGAGAACCCTAGCCAACAAACTGAGCCAATCTCTTTCAGGCGAGCAACCTACTTGCATGGACAACCGATTGTGAAATTTACAGAGGCAGAAGTCACTCGCATGAACTACATAGAGGGTCTGCAGTTTGCGGTTCTGGGGAAGTTCTCCTATGGCTGGCCAGAGATTTAAGAGCTGAGAAGAATCATACCTATTCAATGTGGTATCAAAGGGGATTGCAACATCGGCTACTTCAGAGACAAATTAGTACTTATCAGACTAACACTTTGGGAGGATTTCATCAAAATCACCTCCAAAAGTACCTACTATATAAAGGCAAAGGACGGACTTGAATATTGGATGAGGCAACAAATCTATGATACAAAATTCAAGCTGGGCGAGGAAACGCCAATGGCAATGGCGTGGATTTCGTTCCCACACCTACTGCCGACTTACTTTGTAAAGGAGTGTCTATTCTCTCTAGCATCAGCTGTAGGTAAACCAGTACACCTCGACTTGGTAACAATCAACAAGACGAGACCTAGTTGCGCAAGAGTCAAGGTATTGGTTGACCTTTTAGCTGATTTGCCCAAAAATGTTAGACTGGATGTTGAAAATCAAACAACGGGGGAGGTCAGAACAGAGTGGGTCAGAATACAATATGATTACCTACCCAAATACTGTAAGGAATGCAAATTACAAGGACACGACATGTTTGAATGTTGGAAGCTTCATCCGTAAACACTCAAAAAAATAGAAAATATTCAGTTAAAGGCACCAGAACAAAGAAAATCAAAAGGCAAAGCAGTGGAATCAGAAAAAAAAAGCAAAAGCAAGAATCAGCTCCCTTAATGATTTTATCGAGCGGCAAAGTCGTAGGCAGTGCAGGTCCACAACGGCAAGAAATAAAGGATAATCGAGTGCAAGGTAAAATGAGATCCAAAGAGGGAATGCAGAAACCAGCAGTTAATAGTGATCAGCAGTTTAAAATGGCAAACGAGTTTGATGTTCTTGCACCAGACACTCTAATGAAACCAGACCTAATGCAAACTACTGTGACCAGACAAACACTAGCCAGCCTGATGTGATAATCTTGGCCAACTCGGAATCATGGAACCTGAAGGAAAAAGGAAAAGAAGAATATATTGCCCAAGTTCACTGAGTTTTGACAAGTGCACAAACTGTGTGCCCTGAAGCAGCTGACCTTGGCAAATCTGGCCCAGCACAATCAGAAACAGCTGACTTTGGCAAGCTCATCCCAGCAACTTCAACCGTGAACAAACTGCCAAATGACAGGAATGAACAAGCTGCAGAGAAAGCAAACATGAGAACTACCCTCGACCAAACATCAACAAGCATAGTAAGTTCAGAAAAACAAGAAGGCATTGCTGCATCAAACCTAGACACCTCTACCAATGCCAACAAAGAGAACCTACATGGAAGAAAGCAGCATATCAATGGAGTGGAACCAATAGCACAAGCAGCCAGACAGCCAGCCTTAACAACCCCAACATCAGAAACTCAGAAAGCTGCAGCAAAGATGAAACAAAAAGTACACATCCAGAAGGAAAACACGACTCAAACCTTGACTGAAAAGGTGTAACAGATGACACCTCAAACCCAATTGGGACAGATGCTGAACAAGAAGCAAACCAATCCTCCCACATAAAATGCTCAAAACAGATTTCAGTAAGCCTAGCCTCGACCTCAACCTGTTACGAAATCATACAAGACAAAAACAAGCATAGAGCAGTGGAATCAGCATCACGAGCAGCTAGGCAAACAAACCTGAACAGTCTCATCATCGGATACTCATACAGTTGCAACAAAGTTTAACATAATGAAACACAAAGTGCGCAAACATAATGAAAACACAACCCAAGCAGCATTTGAAAAGGGAGAAACAGATGACATCTCAAACAACACAAAAGAAAGCTCTTTAGAATCTACTTCATAGTGGGTACTCAAGAATTTCCACAACAAAGCCGGACATATGAGCAGCATACAACCACAAAACACAACTCATAGCAGCTGCACCAAAACACTCCCCACAGAAGGAAGACAAATAACAGCAGAAAACACTACCAACAGTCATCCAAAGCCAATCATGGGAAGATTATGGGCGGAACAATCAGAAGAAGGCTCGGAAGATGGAAGGATACCAGAAGGGGTACATAGTGAAGACGAGGGAACAACGGGAACATGTGATAATGAATCCCAAAACAAAATGACACTGTCCATCCCTGATATGACAAGCAGTGAGCGAATAGTTCAAAAAACTCAACAAGAAATAAACACTGCTACAAAGAAAGGCTTTGCCCACTATGATCCAGATACCAGGAAAGACATAATAAGAGCCCAGTTACAAGCAATCATCAAACCAAAGAGCTCTTCAACAATAACAAAAACGCAGAAAGTAACAGACAACTACCTCACAGATAAAGACATGGATGAAAAAGATCTCAGCCAAAACATATCCAACATAGCCAAACAGGGTGACATCTCACCAACTCAAATCAACATACTCAGATCAAAACTATATCCTCAGAAAAAACAGAACAAAAGCAATAACAACTCCTCTAAACCACAAGCAAGAGGAGTGGCAATTCTCTCAAGCAAAGTCTAATGAATACCATAATCTGGAATATCAGATCGGTCAATACAATGCAAGCATTCGAAAGACTGATCACTCTACACAACAAACATCATTTTGACTTCATTGGAATAATGGAGCCAAAACAGCAAAAGAGGAACTGGAACAATACAAAAGAAGAATTGGTCTCGCACAGGCGATAACCAATGTATCCAATAAAATCTGGGCCTTCATCGACGACGTATATGCAATCAACATTCTGTCAGATACAATGCAACAGCTAACTATAAAGCTGCTGCACACAACCACAAAACAGGAGCTCATTCTCACTTTGGTATATGCCAAATGCACGGCAACAGAAAGAATCGAGCTATGGGACACTCTACATGATTTAGCTCAACATATAAACATAGCTTGGTTAGTGGGAGGTGACTTTAATGTCATCAGAGATCAAGAAGAAAAATTTGGGGGTCTTCCAGTTCCTTTCAACGAAGTGGACGACTTCAACCATTGCATTAACACCTGCTGCCTAACAGAACTAGATTTCAAAGGAAGTATCTTCACTTGGTGGAATGGGAGAGCAGATGAAGACTGTATCTTCAAGAGACTAGACAGATGCCTGATCAATCAGAAATTTCAACAAGACTTCCCTACAACTGAACTCACACATCTGTCAAAGATTGGCTCGGATCACAGCCCTTTACTATTGCATCTAAAGAGGGAATCAAAAACAATCAGGAAACCATTCAGATTCCTTAACTTCTGGACCAAGAATGAAACCTTTCAAGCAATAGTACGAGAAAATTGGCACGCTGACTTTCAAGGGGACCCATTTCTTGTCTTTAACCACAAGCTCAAAAGAATGAAAAAAGCATTAACAAAATGGAGCAAAGAAACTTATGGAGACATCTTTCAGAACATAATCAACATGGAAGAAGTAGTCCTAGTCCATGAGAAACATTTTGAAGCAACGCCAAGTGCCCAAAACAGGGCAAGACTTAAAAAAGTGCAAGCTCAAATGATCAAACACCTTGCCATCGAAGAATAATTCTGGAAACAAAAGGCAAGAATGGCATGGTTCAAGGATGGAGACAGAAATACCAAGTTCTTTCATGCGTTGGTCAATGGCAGAAGGAAGAAGCTGTAAATCAACAGAATACAAAACAGAACAGGAACCTGGATTGAGGAAGAAGAAGAAATAACAGAAGAAGCTATCTCTTTCTACAAAGAACAATTTACAGATAACTGTTCCCCCATTGACTTCAGAATACTAGATCACGTCCAGCAATCAATTGATCATCAACAAAATGAGGAACTGATTAAAATCCCAACAAGAGAAGAAATCAAGCAGGCGGTCTTCAATCTGAAAGGAGACAGCACAGGTGGGCCTGATGGCTTTACAGGTCTTTTCTACCAATCATGTTGGGAAATCATTGAGGACGACATTCAAAGCATGGTCGCTGCCTTCTTTACTGGAAGAGAACTCCCCAAATTTGTGACCCACACAAACTTGATTCTCATACCCAAAAGAAAGGTGACAGAAACTTTCTCTGATATGTGACCCATAAGTCTCAGTAACTTCGTCAACAAAATCTTCTCCAGAATCCTACATGACAGACTCCTGAACACACTGCCAACTCTCATCTCACAGGAACAAGCAGGTTTTGTCAAAAACATAACCATAATTGAAAACGTTCTTCTGGCTCAGGAGATCATCACTGACATAGGGCAAAGAACAAAAGCTGGGCCCAACGTGGTAATCAAATTGGACATGACCAAAGCCTTTGATCGACTATCATGGCTATTCATGACAAAACATTGAGGAAAATGGGTTTCAATGAAATCTTCATCAGAATGATTTTTGATATCATGAGCAACAACTGGTATTCAGTACTTATTAACGGCCAATCCCATGGCTTCTTCAAGTCGACAAGGGGTATCAAACAGGGGGATCCATTATCTCCAACCCTCTTCATCATTGCAGCTGAAGCACTCTCAAAAGGATTGAATTCCCTGCATCACAACCCTCACTTCAAAGTTTTTGGAATGCCCAGAAAGAGTCCAAAGATCAATCATCTGGCATACGCAGACGATATGATCATCTTTACATCCTCTGATGCCACATCTCTGACACTGATAATAGAAGTGCTAAATGCATATGAGACAGCATCCGGGCAGCTGGTTAATAAAAGCAAATCTGCCATCTACCTACACCACACGGCCAAAAATGCAGTAATCTCAAGAATGGAAAGAATCACAGGCATCACAAAGCAGGATTTCCCATTCACCTACCTGGGCTGCCCAATGTTTTACTCTAGAAAAAGGATTGCATATTATCAACAGATAATAAACAAGGTACAGGACAGACTTCAATCTTGGAAAGGCAAACTGCTTTCAATTGGAGGAAGAGCTATTCTGATCAAACATGTTCTACAAAGCATGCCTGTTCACCTACTGTCAGCAGTGAATCCTCCAAAACAGGTGATCAACCTCCTCCACAAGCTCTTTGCGCAATTCTTCTGGAGCAATATAGTCGGGGAAAAAAGCAGGCACTGGTCCTCATGGAACAACCTTTGTCTTCCTTATGAAGAAGGAGGAGCAGGCTTCAGATCCCTTCACGACATGTCAAAGGCACTATTTTGCAAAATTTGGTGGAATTTCAGAACAAAACCAAGTCTTTGGAGTGCATACATGAGTCAGAAATACTGCAAAAGAAACAATGCAGTAATAGTCCCCTGGAGCAGAGGCACACAAACCTGAAAAAAGATGCTAGAGTGCAGAGAAATTATAGAACATCAAATTGCCTGGCAAATCAAAATNCAAAGGAAGTATCTTCACTTGGTGGAATGGGAGAGCAGATGAAGACTGTATCTTCAAGAAACTAGACAGATGCCTGATCAATCAGGAATTTCAACATGACTTCCCTACAACTGAACTCACACATCTGTCAAAGATTGGCTCGGATCACAGCCCTTTACTATTGCATCTAAAGAGGGAATCAAAAATAATCAGGAAACCATTCAGATTCCTTAACTTCTGGACCAAGCATGAAACCTTTTAAGCAATAGTACAAGAAAATTGGCACGCTGACTTTCAAGGGGACCCATTTCTTGTCTTTAACCACAAGCTCAAAAGAATGAAAAAAGCACTAACAAAATGGAGCAAAGAAACTTACGGAGACATCTTTCAGAACATAATCAACATGGAAGAAGTAGTCCTAGTCCATGAGAAACAATTTGAAGCAAGGCCAACTGCCCAAAACAGGGCAAGACTTCAAAAAGTGCAAGCTCAATGGCAGAAGGAAGAAGCTGCAAATAAACAGAATTCAAACCAGAACAGGAACCTGGATTGAGGAAGAAGAAGAAATAACAGTAAGAAGCTATCTCTTTCTACAAAGAACAATTTACAGAAAACTGCTCCCCCACTGACTTCAGAATACTAGATCACATCCAGCAATCAATCGATCATCAACAAAATGAGGAACTGATTAAAATCCCAACAAGAGAAGAAATCAAGCAGGCAGTCTTCAATCTGAAAGGAGACAGCACAGGTGGGCCTGATGGCTTTACAGGTCTTTTCTACCAATCATGTTCGGAAATCATTGAGGACGACATTCAAAGCATGGTCGCTGCCTTCTTTACTAGAAGAGAACTTCCCAAATTTGTAACCCACACAAACTTGATTCTCATACCCAAAAGAAAGGTGACAGAAACTTTCTCTGATATGTGACCCATAAGTCTCAGCAACTTCGTCAACAAAATCTTCTCCAGAATCCTACATGACAGTCTCCTGAACACACTGCCAACTCTCATCTCACAGGAACAAGCAGGTTTTGTTAAAAACATAACCATAATTGAAAACGTTCTTCTGGCTCAGGAGATCATCACTGACATAGGGCAAAGAACAAAAGCTGGGCCCAACGTGGTAATCAAACTGGACATGACCAAAGCCTTTGATCGACTATCATGGCTATTCATGACAAAACATTGAGGAAAATGGGTTTCAATGAAATCTTCATCAGAATGATATTTGATATCATGAGCAACAACTGGTATTCAGTACTTATTAACGGCCAATCCCATGGTTTCTTCAAGTAGACAAGGGGTATCAAACAGGGGGATCCATTATCTCCAACCCTCTTCATCATTGCAGCTGAAGCACTCTCAAAAGGATTGAATTCCCTGCATCACAACCCTCACTTCAAAGTTTTTGGAATGCCCAGAAAGAGTCCAAAGATCAATCATCTGGCATACGCAGACGATATGATCATCTTTACATCCTCTGATGCCACATCTCTGACACTGATAATAGAAGTGCTAAATGCATATGAGACAGCATCCGGGCAGCTGGTTAATAAAAGCAAATCTGCCATCTACCTACACCACACGGCCAAAAATGCAGTAATCTCAAGAATGGAAAGAATCACAGGCATCACAAAGCAGGATTTCCCATTCACCTACCTGGGCTGCCCAATGTTTTACTCCAGAAAAAGGATTGCATATTATCAACTGATAATAAACAAGGTACATGACAGACTTCAATCTTGGAAAGGCAAAATGCTTTCAATTGGCGGTAGAGCTATTCTGATCAAACATGTTCTACAAAGCATGCCTGTCCACTTACTGTCAGCAGTGAATCCTCCAAAACAAGTGATTAACCTCCTACACAAGCTCTTTGCGCAATTCTTCTGGAGCAATACGGTTGGGGAAAAAATCAGGCATTGGTCCTCGTGGAACAACCTTTGTCTCCCATATGAAGAAGGAGGAGCAGGCTTCAGATCCCTTCACGACATGTCAAAGGCACTATTTTGCAAAATCTGGTGGAATTTCAGAACAAAACCAAGTCTTTGGAGTGCATACATCAGTCAGAAATATTGCAAAAGAAACAATGCAGTAATAATCCCCTGGAGCAGAGGCACACAAACCTGGAAAAAATGCTAGAGTGTAGAGAAATTATAGAACATCAAATTGCCTGGCAAATCAGAATGGGGTCTTCATTGTTCTGGTACGACAACTGGACTAAGCTGGGAGCACTATACCATATAGTGCCACCAAACATTCCAATTGACGAATCAATTCAGAACGTCAATCACTTCCTGCAAAATGAGAGATGGAACACATCGATGTTGACAGAAACACTGCCAAAGGAATTTATCGATCATATAACAACTACATTAAGAGCACCAAACATGGAACAATCACTTGACATACCTTTCTGGATGTTACAAAGCCAAGGCTGCTTCACAGTCACAACTGCGTGGGAATATCTCAGAAAAAGAGAAATTCCAAAGAAAGCTTACGAGATGATATGGGTCAAGGGACTTCCCTTCAAAATTGCTTTCTTTATGTGGAGAGTATGGAAGGCCAAAATGCCATTAGATGATATTTTGAAAAGATGGGGATACCACTTACCCTCGAAATGTTGGTGTTCCACTGAACCAAAGGAGGAAACCATGACACACCTCTTCTTTGACTCCAACACAGCCAACAAGGTATGGAAATACTTTCTACAGAGAGCAGGGATCGCAATAGAAGGCCTGTCTTTTCAGCAAGCTATAATGAAATGCTGGACAGCACAAACAATCAATAGGATCAAAGTAGTGCTGCAAGCATTACCATCCTGCATAGTCTGGGAGCTTTGGAAAAGAAGGAATAGTATCAAACATGGAGAACAAATCACAACTGGTAGAGTCATATATCAAATATCCACTACAATCCAAACTCTAGTCAACACCAGAAAACTATGTTTTGATGCTCCACACAAATGGAGTGAGCTACTCCAAAAGCTAGATAGATATAATCCCAAAACAACATACAACAAAGTCATATGGGAATTCCCAAAACCGGGATGGATAAAGGTCAACACAGATGGAAGATCAAAAGGAAACCCAGGGAGAAGTTCCATCGGCTACTGTATGAGGAATGAAGATGGAGACCTAATATATGCAATGGGTACTGAGATACAAGAAGGAACCAATACAGAAGCGGAAGCAATAGCCATCAAGGAAGCTTTAAGATATTGCGTATCCCATGGTTCATGCAAATCTGGCTGCAAACTGACTCCATGCTACTGAGCAACATCATTAATGGCAAATGGAAATCCCCTTGGTGTATAATTGATCAAATAGAAGAAATCTTTCAAATGAAACAACAGCTTACACTGAACACATCACACACAATTAGAGAAGGAAACAAACTGGCCGACCACTTTGCAAATATAGCTCTAGAGGAAGGAACTTTTGAATGCCGGCATTTCAATCAATTGGACAGGATAGCAAAGAGAATCCTGAATGACGACAAGTCACAATGCCCCTACCTGCGAATAAAGATAACAAGATGATCAACAGAAGGGAGGAAAGGAAGGAATGGAATAAAAGGAACAAGCAAGCAAGCAGATGCAACACAATGCTGACTCACAGTGTTTATACTACACTACTAACTACTCTATCTCCTTGTCATTGCAGGTTGAAACAACAGCAGCAGAATGGTATGCAAAGAAATCGCAACTCACAACCAGCAACTTCAACAACTCCAACCCCAGCAAGCAACAAGTCAATGAATACAGAGAGCAGGCAACAAATTCTAATAGAACAACTGGGTACACAGGGAAGAACATGGAGCACACAACTGATCATATTCAACACATTGCTATCACGCACAATTCATTTCACATCACTGATTTCATCAATGTTGTCCTTGCAGTTTAAAACAACAGCAGCAGGGAGACATGTCAAGAATTTGCAACTCACTAATGCTTTAAACAGTCATCAATACTTAACAAAGCAACTGGACACAATGAGAATATCCTGGAGCACACAGCTAATCACAAACTCTCTTCTAAGGAACACCAGGCAACATCTCTCACAGAAACAAACACTCTACATCAGAAAAGTAAGAAGAGAAGAGAGCAGCAACAACACAGCAGTGCATCGAACCAACAGAGAAATAAGAGGAGTGTCAGGCATCTAGCTAATCCAGCTACTTTAATCTCGGCAAGCAACAGTAACACGGGTCCAGAAACTACAGCAAGCAGAGCAAGGAACTTTAAGCCACAACAATGCAAAGTAACAAAAGAAAGCAGCAAAAACAGAGATAGAACAGGCAGTGATAGCAAGAAAGGAATAGAACAGTTGCACAATCAGAAATATCCACACAAAGGCCTCGCAACAGCGCACAAATTCATCAACTGGATTTTGTAACCATGTCAACAGGATATGCTTCTTATAGGAGTAGGTCATTGGCGCAATTGTATTGTGTGGTATTAGCACCCCCGGTGCTCATTCTAATACAATTACTCCAATCACCTTTTACCTACAAAAGCATCATCCTCCACAGGCTTAGCATAATACACAACCAGGCCAATCACAGCACTCCCCTGTATACCATAGCTGATCCAACTCCACAAACAAAGGAACAGGGAACCAACAACATATCCACAGAGCATGACACCGATCAAAATAGAAGTACTATATCAATAGAATCCGGATGTAATAGACATACCACCAACGAGAAGTTATCATATCTCCTTTTGTGTACAAATGATCTAGAACTTTTAAAACATCCTCTTTGTAAAGGACTAACTACTTACTATCAAGGTATCTATAGTCAACGCTTTAGAATGACTAGATACATGTACTTTTTTGGCGAGGTAAGGTTTATGTCCCCCTCTTTTGTAATTTTTCGCTAAGCTATCAATAAATAACTAATTTCAACCAAAAAAAAAAGTTAAGGATGCTAAATACGCTAACTAATGAATCGTGTCAGGAAGTTCCATAAAAAACCTATGATGATTCGTCACAACAACTAGAATCGAATGAAGGTAGTTCCAAGAAGACAAACTGGAGTGAGCAAGTGGGAGACTCAGAGGGTCGAACAAACCAAATAGAAGCTGCAAAGAATAAGGACAAAGAGGACTGTGTACAGGATGAGCAATTACCAGAGTTAGGGTTCGAAGCTACAGTAAACCCTAACCCTAACCCTAATTTTCAAGATACCGTCAGTTCGGAAGCTAAAATCGAGGAGAATGAGACGAGACCAGCAGCAGCAAGGGAACTGGTAGCTTACGTAGATGGAAGTCCAGTGTATCTGGATTATCGAGCTGCGGCAACATGTAAAGATACTCATAATATGGAAACTGATGGAGCAACAGTAAAACCTAAGGGTTGTTCGACATATGATCTGTAGTTGCAAGAATTGCAGGTAGTTGACGATCCTACAAAGATGATAAACAGTGAATCTTCAAGCAGTAAAAAGGCTATGCAACTGCAGATTAACGTACCTCTGAAGAGTCCTTTACAAACTTTGCATGATCTAGTTAAACACAATGTTGCACCAGATGGAAATACTACCATTGAAAGCCAATAGTTAGAGGAAGAAGGAGACGAGGAGTCTATTAATGCAAATCTCAGGCAGATAGCACGAGAGGCAAATATATCACCATTGTCCAGTCCAAAAGCAGGGAAAAAGAGTAAGAAATCACAACAGAAAGAGAAAGTTTGATGCAAATAAATTTGATCAAGTGTTATCAATGCCATCTATGAACAAGACAAGAAAAGGCGTTGGTTAGCCTTGGAGAAGATCCAAACGTCCATAAATCTTGCTATGGATCTTGTGTTGAAGATGTACATTTGTGTTTATGTTGTATTATTATGTAGTTATTGAAGATATTAATTCTTATTTGTTTGGTCCTGCGTGACTATTCTTTAAATTAGCCAAATTGTGTCCTTTTTGTTAATTAGTTGTTTCCTAGTTGATTTAGGTTAACTAGTTATTCTTTTCCTAGTTGATTTAGGTAAAGGCTCATTCTATATAAGCCTAAAAACTTCATTATTTTGATACCTTTTGACATTATTATCAATCAAAAACCGGCAGCACATTGCTCTCAAAATCGTGTGAATTAACTTGTCCAATTTTGGTGTGATTCAAAATTGAACTTGTTCCTTTGTTTGATCGAATAGTTTGCAAGACCATTGTTGTCTTGAGGGTTGTTCGTATAGTATAGGTACTCCGTAACTTCATCAAGAAGGTAAATAGACTAGTTCCTACTTGTTGTCTTGATAGTTCATTGAGCGTCTTACTTCTATCTTTTGTTTTCTTGTTTTCGCTTTTTATATTGTATCAGTTAGTATCAGAGCCTAGAAAGGGTTTGTTCTTACAGTCCCAATCCTGTTCTTCGTGCCTTAGTTTAGGTTCTATCTTTAATTTCGTTTTTTATATACCAAAAAAAAAATATGAAAAAAAAACGTGAAAAAAAAGAGAGGAAAGAAAAACCAAAAATTGTTGTTGGTTGAAGTCGTTAAATCATCTAGGGATTGAAGTCTTGAAGATAGATTGCTAAAGAAACGTTCTTGAACCGATTCGTGAAGTTCTTGATCGTTAGAAACCGATAATCTTGAAATCTTGAAACTCTAGTTGAAATTATTGAAGGTGCACGATTGAATCTTGAAAATCTTGAAGTTCTTGGAATTAAAATTGAAGTTCTTGAAGAGTTTTACGTTGTTCTTGAAGAGGTTCTTGAATCCTCAAACGTTCCGAACGAGATTGCCTTGAATTCTTGAAGTTTTTGAACTTTAATTTGTTGTTCTTGAATATTTTCGTTGAAAAACATGGGAGAGGGCCTAAAAACTGTTAGGGAGGCCAAATTTGAGGAGGAGAATAGGAAACTCTAATTCTAGTCCAAGAAGGAAACAACTCCCAATCCAAAAGGGAGAAGTTTCAAGGAGTTGAAATTCTTTTGGACAAGGAGAGGAGGGGCTAATTTGTGTTGGAAAAGGAAAGGGGGGGACCCAAAATCCTAAGGGCTAAGGAGAAAGGATTGGTCTTCTCCAAACTAAAGTGGGAAAGCTTCTAAAATTTCCTTATCTCTTCAATTTCGAAATTCTTCTTAATTTCACTACTTCTAATTAGTAATTCTTAGGTAATTTCCCTACTTAAGTAATTACTAATCTTTGAGCTTGTAGGAACTCGTGCTAAAACTCAAAATCTTCAATTTCGTAGATAATTCTTGGCTTCTTGTGCTCACATCTTAAAAAGCTATCCGCCTATCGAGTCGCATAACTTCACTCACCCCGAAGAAAACTATTGATCTTGTGAACTTGAAAGGTCGCTAAGGAACTTGGTCAAATAGGGGAAGCCAATTTGAAGACAAGTGTGAAATCCTACCAAAAAATTTGAGTGAACCCGAGAGTCATTCAAAAAGTGAGAGCGAGAATTTTAACTAACCTTAACACATTCTCTAGTCTTGTTTCTTTTGCAGGTACATGGCTACAAAAGGACAAAAGGTTGTGACCAATATTACTTTAGCCGAGCTATGGGCTGAACTAAAGGCACTTAGTATCCGAGTGGAGAACCTTGAAATAACAGCTGGTACTTGGAAGAATACCGGGGAAGGAACTAGTGATGGTTCTACCTTAAGACATGAACATGATTGTACTGTTTGTGAGGTAGAGAGTGACGAGGAGATTGAGGAAGATAAGGGAGCTAATTTGATCGAGTGCGACGATGAAGTTTCTACTAACGTTCACCCCTTGCCTAGTGTTGTTAGTGTTGTTTTGCAGGAATACAGGGACATGTTTCCCGAGGAGATGCCGAGTGGACTACCTCCGTTGAGGGGGATAGAACACCAAATTGACTTTGTTCCGGGGTCACAAATTCCGAACAAACCCGCATATCGAAGCAATCCACAGGATACTAAGGAGTTGCAACGACAAGTGGATGAGCTATTGAGTAAGGGGCTAGTTCGAGAGAGCCTAAGTCCGTGTGCCGTACCCGTGATCTTGGTTCCAAAGAAAGACGGCACCTGGAGAATGTGCGTTGATTTTCGAGCGATCAACAAGATAGCGGTAAAGTATCGTCATCCTATCCCCAGGTTAGATGACATGCTAGATGA